>JAABKJ010075445.1:192823605-193028272 GCA_011634705.1 Andricus grossulariae | reverse complement strand
TAGTAAATATTTTGTTAAAAAAAATAAATTTTTAACGAAGTAGTTTGTATTTCAACACAAAGAAGAATTTAAAAAAAAATAGTTGTATTTGTAACTAAAAAAAAGATGAAATTTCTACCAAAAGAGATAATTTTACAAAACAAATTAAAGGACGAATTCTCAACCAAGAGATGAATTTTCAAACAAGAAAATTAATTTTCTCTCAAAATAAGAATTTTTAACAAAATATATTAATTTAAACCAAATATTTAAATTTGCAACCAAGGAGATGAATTTTCATATAAGATTGTAAATATTCTATAACAAAAAAAAACTTTCAACGAAGTAGTTTAACTTTCAACAAAAAGAAGAATTTTTAACAAAATAGTTGCATTTTTAACCAAAAAAAGAAAATTGCAAAACAAATAATATAATTATGAATTTATTGAGGAATCGGTATATTATTGTTGTGGTTAATATTTTCAATTTGACACATGTTTATGAACTAAATATTGATAAAATAAATAATTATTCGTTTGGTTAATTGGCATTATTTATTGGTCCTTAAAGGCAAATTTTGTCCCAGTTTTAGGCCTGACATTACCATCAAATAAGTGGGCAGGCCCAGACTCATTGATTCAGATTCGAATTTGTTCATCTGGTTTTGTTTATCTGGAAAAGAGAAGATATCCTTATAGATGGAACTATGAACCTGGCAGGAGAAGCCATAGACCTGGCAGGAGGAGACCTTCATCTAGTACGAAGAGGAGGCTTGGCAGGAAGAAGAGTCCTCTCACAAGGAACCCCAGTGATTATATGACCATCAATCCAGTTCTGGGTTTTGAAAATGATCATCTTCATGAAAACCGTTCAACTTTCTTGACCACTGGTTTTTTTTTATATATGTATACTTGTCTGCAATTTCAATGAACTTCCTTGATACTTTGAGGAATATTTATAAATCCAGTTAAATTTTTTCAATGTGTACCAATCTATACAAATCCTTTATATTTTTTAGCGCCTTTTAAAATCCTTTTAAATATCTGAAATCTTTGGAATACAGCCAAACCTGGATTTCGGTAGCTTCGATTTAGCATTTTCAAGAATTGACGCCGCGCCGCGGGGATGCGTGGGAGAAGCTCCCAGGGGGATTCCGGTGCTCACTCGGGCGTGACAAAACAGGATCTGTGACAAAACAGTTGTATAACTGCAACATGACGTTGCAACAGTGCATTCAAAGCACGATGGCGTGCTTGCGTCGACCAACAATGAATCTTTGATGCTATAAGCCAACTGAAGCCGATGGGATGAAACCGATGCGGTCGGATTATTTCGTGCGATCAAATGCGCCTGCCTTTGATCTTGACAACAGCGCCATCTGAGACAAGAATGTACATCGCGAAATACCATCCCGAAGTTATTGGAGCAATTTTCATGAAAAGAACAGTGAATATCAATTCATTTTGATCAAAAATATTATACTACGGTTTACAAGTATTTATTTATTATAAGATTTTCTGTTAGTATTTAATAGAAATTCAAATTTCTTCTGAAGTGGCGGCGCTGTCTTAGCTACCAATAGGCTCTACGATTTGACAAAGAAAACAAAGAAGAAGAAGTAGAATTGGATAGACAGAGATAGAGAGAGTATGATCGTCTCGAAACAACTGTAGTGTTTTGTAATATTAAACTGTCCAATGTACCAAGAATTGTAGGATTTTCATATTGGGTTCCCTAGTGCAAAAATGTTTACAAAAAAGTACAGAAAACTAAAACTACTTTTACAGGAATCTAAAAATGAATACAATAAATTACAACCAAAATTACAGGAAAGTACAACTTTTCTGTTTTAATATTTGTTTTCAAAAAAATCATTCAACAATTTTCCAGAAATCTAATAATAATTTTATTATCTTGGCACTTAAATTTTTCCTACAATTGTTTGAAAATCCTGCAAAAGTAAAAAAATTAGCTTAAAGTCATTAAGATTTTTTTTGATAATTTTAGAAATCTGATTGAATATTATTTTTTGATTAATTTTTCAAACAAACAAGTTATTGTTTGTTTTTCTAGGAACGTTGATACAAATTTTTTATTAATTTGAAACCTTTTGAAATGCATAAAAAGCTTATAATTTTTTTGTACGAAATCTTAAAAAATCCACATTGTCTTTTAAATGATTTGAAACATTTTCACGTTTTAAATTATTTTGGAATGTTTTCAAAACTTTGAAATATTTCTTAAACTTACTCGAAATTTTTCCAAATTAATAATTGTTCAATTGTCATTCATTAATCACTTTTTTTCATATTTGTAAATATTCTCTTAAAATTAATTTTTAAAATTAAAAAATTATTTTAAATTTTCCCAGCAAACTTAAGAAATTGTTTTATTTCCTTAAAACGTTTAAAGATCGTTAAGAAGCTTAAGAATTTTATTTCGAAATCTTTCAAAATCTAAATTTATTTTTTCATTTTTTGAAATCTTTTCCAGTTTAAACTAAGTTTAAATCTTCTGAAAACTTGTATATATCTCTTAAACTAACTGCAATTTCTTCCAAATTGATAATTATTCAATTGTTATTTATGCATCAAGATTCAAAAATTTCACATACGTATTAAAAATTTGTTAAATACAACAATAATGATTGTTAATTTTCTATGAAAAATGAAATATTGCTAAATATTTAAAAAATGTTCTTTCCTTAATTGAAAATTTTTAAATTGAATGGTTTAAAAATAGAATACTTTAAATTGGAAAAATATTTGAACAAGATTTGAAATTGAACAAGAGAATTTATTTGTGAATCTATTAATTTCAAATTATTTTAAAATTGAGATTCTAAAAATATTCCGTGTAAAAATTTCTATATTTTTTTTTGTATAAATTTTCACATTTTCAAAATGGTCTGCCAGTATTTACAACATAATTTCAAGTACACTCTCCCAATAATTTAAGTTTGGTTAAATATTTATTTTTGTTGTTGTTAAGAATTTAAACTATTTTTTTTGAAACTTTGTCTTTCTAATTTAAAAATTTATTTATTTCAGTAGAAATTGCCTCTTTATTGGATAAAAATGGAACTGTTTTGTTGAAAAATCGTCTTTTTGGATGAAAATTCAACTATTTGTTGTTAATTTGTTTTTTAAATTTAAAATTCATCTATTTTTGTAGAAATTTCATCTTTCTTGCAGAAAAATGCAACTGTTTGGTTGAAAATTAAACAATTTTGTTAAAAAGTCGTCCTTTTTGGTTTAAAATTCAACTTTTTTATTAAAAATTCGTCTTTTTGGGTAGAAATTTCAAATATTTTCGTAGAAAATTTACTTTTTGGTTAAAATTCATATCTTAGCGTTGAAAATTCAACTGAAATCTTCTTTTCATAAATTTAAACTATTTTTTTGAAACTTTATCTTTCTAATTTAAAAATTTATTTATTTTATTAGAAATTGCATCTTTCTTGGATAAAAATGCAACTGTTTTGTTCAAAATTCATCTTTTTGGGTTGAAAATTCAACTATTTTCGTAGAAAATGTAATTTTTCTGTAAAATTCATACCATAGTGTTGAAAATTCAACTGAAATCTTTTCTGAATGAAAATTCAACTATTTGTTGTTAATTTGTCTTTTTAATTTAAAATTAATCTATTTTAGTAGAAATTTCATCTTTCTTGAATGAAAATGCAACTTTTTGGTTAAAAATTCAACTATTTTGTTAAAAAGTCATTCCTTTTTGGTTTAGAATTCGACTGTTTTGTTGAAAATTCGCCTTTTTGGGTTGAAAATTCAACTATTTTCGTAGGAAATGTACTTTTTCTGTAGAATTCATATCATAGTGTTGAAAATTCAACAGAAATCTTTTTTGGATGAAAATTCAACTATTTTTTGTTAATTTGTCTTTTTAATTTAAAATTCATCTATTTTGATAGAAATGTCATCTTTCTTGGAGAAAAATGCAACTTTTTGGTTGAAAATTCAACTATTTTGTTAAAAAGTCATTCCTTTTTGGTTTAGAATTCAACTTTTTTGTTCAAAATTCGCCTTTTTGGTTTGAAAATTCAACTGTTTTCGTCGAAAATTTACTTTTTGGTTAAAATTCATATCTTAGTGTTGAAAATTCAACTGAAATCTTCTTTTCATAAATTTAAACTATTTTTTTGAAACTTTGTCTTTCTAATTTAAAAATGTATTTATTTTAGTTCTTCAGTTGATAATTAAACTATTTGTTTGAAAATGTATTTTGTTGAAACTTTGTCTTTTGTGGTAGAATATTAATCTTCTTTCTCTAAACAAATTCATTTTGAAGAATGGAGTTCAACTTTCAATCAGATAGACGAATTTTCAACCAAAAAATATGATTTTTTAAACCAAATAGTTGAATTTTCAACCAAAAAGATGAATTTTCCACCAAGAAGAATAATGTTGAAAAAAATAATAATTTTCCACAAAATGCACGAATTTTCCAAAAAGTATTAGTTTTGAAGCCTTAAAAACAACTAATTAAAAAAAACAGTTGAATTTTCAACCCGAAAATATGATTTTTCCAGAAAAAAGTTGATTTTCTACAAAATAATTAAGTTTTAGTGAAAATAATTAAATTTTTAACACAAAATACCTAAATTTTTAACTAAAAAAAGAGAAGTTTTCAACAAAAAATAGAATAATTGAATTTTCAGTTAAAAAATGAATTTTCACTGAAAAAAACGAATTTTCAAGAAAATTTTTCAACAAAATAGAATTGTTAAATTTTCAGATAACGAAAATTAATTTTTAACAAAAAAAAAAAAATTTTCAACAAAGAAATTTAATTTTCAGTCATAGAGGCGAATCTTCAAACAAATGAATTTTTAAGATAGTAGTTCAACTTTCAATCAAGTAATGAAATTTTCAACCAATGAAGATAATTTTTTAAAATTTTTTGTGTAATTAAATATTAATAAAAATTGTTTCGTTTTTAACCAAGCAGTTACATTTTCAAGCCAAAAAAACAATTATCTACAAAAAGTAGATTTTTGAAATCGAAAATATGATTTTTCAAGAAAAAAGTTCATTTTTGACAAGATAATCAAATTTTTAACCAAATTGTCTTATCGGGTTCAATTGTTTCAGTTTGCATTGAAGTGAAAAAATGATAAAAAGCGGAAGTATCTTTAAAATTGGGGAAAAAAGAAAAATGATTAAAAAATGGGAAATTAGGGGAATAGGGGAAAGAGTGTAAAGTCTGAAATATGAAATTTATTTTTAAACTTATCAAGTTATTATTCAACTGTACCGTTACAGAAAATCTTTTGCAAAATTTACAAGCTTTTTAAAATTTATTATCAGGAAACGATCCCCTTCCCGCTCAAAATAGTTTATTGACAGCCCCTTATATGCAATATTCAACAACTAAAATGAAAGACACTATTTTGTACTTCCCCTAATTCCCCTCCCCTCATTACCCTCACTTCCCCTCATTACCCTCACTTCCCCTCATTTCCCCACACTTCCCATACATGGCCACCATTCATTTCCCCTATTTCTCCCCTTATTTTTGTGATGGAAAAGGAGGAAAGCGTAAGTAAGGAAAATGTCGCTAGAGTATTTTAAATATGTTCTGCAAATATGAACTCATTTCAATAATATCTGGCCAAGTTAGAACGATTTAAGATTTAAAACTTAATTAAATCAGAGAGCAACTTTTTTTCAATGTTTCGTTTTTATTATTAAAAAAAAAGTTTTGCCAAAAAAAATTCTGGCAGGAAAAAGTTTTATATACTTATTCTCTACAATTTTACACTTTCAAAAAATTGATTTTTCGATTTTGAAAATTTTCTTTTCTCGAGGCGATCGGACAATACTTTTACGCGTTTTCGAGCGTCGGGTTGGTTCTTACATCCGGCGGCTCAATTTTGTAATTTCGTATTACGCTCACTCAAGGCTTTTATTATTTGGTTGCAAATTTAATTATTATATTGAAAAAAATTATTTGTCTTAGTTAAAATTGACATTTTTGTTGAAAATACATATTTTCGGATTGAATATTCAACTATTTTGTAAAAAAAAAATCTTTTATTTGGAACAACAATGGGAACAACAATTTGGATGCAATTTTTTCCTTTATGGACTGAAAAAACTTTCATGGATGAAAATTAAATTCGTTCGTTAAAAATTCGTCTTCTTGGTTTAAAAATTCATATTTTTCAGCAGAAATGTAACCTTTCTCAGATAAAATTCTAAATTTTTTATTGAAAACCTAACTCTTTGTTGAAATTTCGTTCTTTTTTGTTTGCAAATGAATTTTTATGCTCAAAAATGTATCTATTTCTTTCTTGGTTGAAAATCGAGCATTTGTAGTTCGAAATTCAAGAATTTATTTAAAAAGCCATCTTCTTAGGTCGAAAATGGCTTAAAAATGGACATTTTTGTTGAAAATGCATATTTTTGTATTGGAAATTAAACTATTTGGATGATTTTTGATACCTTATTGACTGAAAAATCTTACATGGTTCTTTTTTGGTACTTGTTTTTTTTCGGGTTAAAAATAGATTTTTCAACTGAAAATTTAACTATTTCATTATTGGTGATAATTTATCATTTCAGTTGGAAATTTACCTTCTTCAGTTGAAAATATATCTTTGTTAGATAAAAATTCACGTATTTTTTTATAAATTCGTCTTTTTTTGTACGTTGTAGATGATTTACAGAAGTTTCCTTATTATAGCTAGGAAATGCCTCCAGTGAGTTCAATATGAAAGACAACTTTTTCCACTTACTTACAATTCTTTTTTTTTGTGCAAAATTAATTTTTTTATTGAAAATAATTTCTTTTTAACTAAAAAGTCAACTCAATTTTGTTTCGAAATTTTTCTATAGACATTTATCTTTCTGTGACCAAGGTCAACTCGCGACGCTGCCCCACGTCAGCCGTAATTAATTCGTCACCAGGCCTTTTAAGCACAAAATAATAGAATGTTGTAAAAATGATCGCTTCAATAACGTTTTTCAAAAATAATTAATGGTTAAACACGGTCGCAAGAACATATTCAGGGTGACTATAGGTCAAGGAGTTCCAGAAAGTTAGGGAATATCAGGGAAACCTGCCAAAGTCAGCGAATTTTCGTTAAACTGATGTTGAAGTTAATTTTATTATGTTGTTAAAAATTCAGCATTGAACACCATTAAAGAACTAATGACGCATCCAAAATAGCCTACAGAATTATCCAATCTCCTTCTTTTATTGTGATTGGAATTTTTGATTCTTCACTCATCAAAAATGGAATTGATGGTGAAAACCTACCAATCACGGTATCATGTCCTATCACGGAGATACAGCCTGCAAGTAATTTATGTTTCTGATTAGAAACTATTTAAAGAGAGAAGGAACTATTATTTATTGAACTGTTCAAGACTTATTTCCTCATTGTCCATCTATCGTGTAAAATTAATTTGCGATGAATGGATTTTGTAGAAGACATCAATTATTGAAGACTGGAATAACGATGGATATATCAGAAAAATGTCAGAGGATAAAATACATTTTTTGCTGCAATTTTCTGCTACGATAAACGGTAAGATATGTTTTATTTTAGGTCTTTTCTACCAAACTTTATTAATCTTCTTTATTCATAATTTGTTGCCCAAGATTTTACCGTTTCGTACAATATTACCACCTGCATGTTTTATATTATCTTATCCTTACTATTCGCAACTATTTACATAAATTCTTGTATCTAGATTCTTCCTTCTCCTTTTATTATCGACTTATACTCTCACATAACCATTACTTACAAACCTTTCCGCTTCTAAGCGACTTCCGATTATTTCTTCTTTCACTTGTCTTCTACCTCAACCTTGCCATTTTTTCAACGTTCATTCCTTCACAATTTCACACTCGTTCCTCTAGTCTACTCCAATTCTTTCATCCACTCCTCTCCCAATCCATCCTTCTCTAAAATATTGAACACATTCTCTTACCAGCTTCCTTTATCTTCCATTCCTCTCCTATATCCTTCTCATACAAGGTCCCATGTTCCAATCTAAATTTTCCAATCTAAACCTTGCTATTCTGGTCCATATTCTCTCTCACCGTTTCTTTTCTAAATACTTTGATACTCCTTGTTTTTTCAACACCTTATACAATTCTTTATATTTTCATTCATCAATGATGCCCCATTAGTCATTCGACTTAGTCCGTGACTATGATGGAAAACTTGATTCTTTTTGCCCGAGAACAAGTTGAAAAAAAAATAATGCGTAGGGATGTGGCGACTCCAACTTCCAAGAGCTCTGGCTCTTGTAGTTAGGCACGTTGCATTGGACTGACTCCCCAACGCAACGAATAGTGCGGTTACGTCACCAGTATCGCGCAGTGCCACCCACAATAGGCCTCTTTTGGATGGAGGACATGGTTCAGTTGAAAGTGACAATAGGACCGACTCGAGGCGACGACCAGGCCATGGTCCCTGACAAACGCGAGAACATCGATTTAGGTGTTCGGACCAACTCAGGAGGGACATCCTTACCTGCAGGCAAAGAAGCTCACCGGCGCGCAGAGGATTCAGGCAGAGGTTAAATGAACGTTGGGTCGATATGCACCTGGAATATGCTCATTAAACGCCTCAGTATTTAAGAGAACAGGTATACTTTTTGCGTAAAAATGGATATGAAGCTCTTCATTGACAAGAAGATGAGCAACATCCGCAGGCGAACATACCGAAAAGTCTTTCTCAGATTGGGCTAATTATCTGTAGCTAATGATGCTCTTCCCGATTCGCTCCCTGAAGATGTTAATCTCTGGAATCTGAACTGTGTAGTTTACGAGAAGGCGGTCTCCCTGCTTACCGAAAATGGAAGTAACGATACTTCAGTACGCCTGTGTAAGACTCGCGAGCGTATTGCGCAACTTTAGTTCAAAATCGAAACAGTGAGACGGCACGCATCAAATATTCAGTTCGTGAGTAGCTACATAACATCACATAAAAAATTCACTTCAAAAGTTAAGGCACTTGCTTGAAACTTAAGGAAAGTAAATCACACGCTGAACAAGTCCCAACTGTTGACCATCAAGCAGCACTGGACGCAGAAAATGAGATCTCTTTTAACAGCGGAACGGCGTCTTGAACGGCAAAGGTTGCCGGCTCCAGAGAAAGACTGTCCACTAATTATTGCTGAAGAAGTGAAGAAAGGTATCGCTAAAAATGTGAACTTTCAAGCGCCAGGGCCAGATAAAATCAACAGCTTTTAGTGGAAGAAGTTCACTTCTACGCAGCAACATCTAGCTCGTACATTTACTACTGTCTTAAACGGAGAATAAGCCATCCCGGAGTGGCTAGTGGAGGGGACTTCTTCAAAGGAGACTCTCTAAATCCGATACTTTTCTGCATCTCCCTCTTGCCTATAGCTATTGTGCTCCAAGGCAAAAGCTCTGGATACCTATGTTTCCCGCCGATTAGAAGAGAATTGAATTTTCAACAATAAAGTTCAATTTGCAACATAAGAAGTGAATTTTGAACTAAAAAAGAAAACATTTTTAACCAAAAATGGAATAGTTAAATTTTTTGTTAAAAAAATTCATTTTCAATAAAAAAAAGCTCGAATTTTTTAATAGAATAGTTAACTTTTCAACCATAGAGATGAAATTTCAATTAAAATAATGAATCTTCAACCAAAAAAATTACTTTTTAATAAAGTAGTATAACTTTGTACCAACAAAGATGCATTTTCAACGAAAAATTGAATATTTGATATTCCAATCAAAAAAGATTTTAAATATTTTAATATTAAATAAAAAACAGTTGGATTTAAACAAAAAAGACGAAAATTAAATGAAATACTTAATTTTAAAGTTCAAAAATCAATTTTTAACAATAAAAAAACAACAATTTTTTAATAAAATAGTTGAATTTTCATCGAAATAAATAAATTTGCAACTAAAGAAAAATTTGTAACAAAAAATGAAATAGTTCAATTTTCAGTAAAAAAAAATTATTTTGAACCAAAAAAAGGAAGGTTTGAACAAAATACTCAAATTTTCAACAAAAAATAATAATTTTTAACAAAAAAAATATATTTTTAACAAAATAGTTAAATTTTTAACCAAGCAAATAAATTTGTAACCAAAATAAATGAATTTACAAACAAGAAGAATAATTTTCTAAAAAAAATGTCAATTTTTAAACACATAGTTGAATTTTCAACTAAAAAGATCAATTTTCTAAAAAAGAAAAACGAATTTTTATAATAGTTAAATTTTCAACCGCAAAATGATTTTTCAACCAAAAAAATTAATTGTTAAGCATCAAGATTAATTTTCAACCAGAAGATACGAATTTTCAATAAAATACATGAATTTTCATCCAAATGTTTCATTTTGAAACTAAAAGAGGCGAGTTTTTAATCAAAAATGGACCAGTTAAATTTTTAGTTTATGAATTTTCAAACAAAAAAATTACTTTTTAGCAAAGTAGTTATAAATTTGAACCAAAAAGATGAATTTTCAAGAAAACATTGAATATTTGATATTTTAATCAAAAAAGATTCAAAAAATTTTAATATTGAATAAAAAACAGTTGAATTTAAACAAAAAATACGAACTTTAAATAAAATACTTAATTTTTAGATTCAAAAATTAATTCTTAATAAAAAATTTAAAAAAATAAAATAGTTCAATTTTCAGTTAAAACAATTATTTCGAACCAAAAAAAAAGAGGTTTGAACAAAATGCTTGAATTTTCAACCACAAATAATGAATTGGTCTTCTCCTGGTGAACTGGGCTTTTTGTCGGAAATGCCCAACTATGATGTTAGCTTGCACGTCCAAGAGGATTCGTTAACGAGGCTGCTTCTCTGAATGCCAAGCAACTCCTTGTCCCCGGGCGATGGTCTGTCCGGGGTTTATCTTCCTTTGCGGCGCAGAGGTAGCACTGCGGTGTGTTTTCGCACATTGTAGCTTTATGCCCCTCTTTGCCGCATCGGCAGCATGATTTGGTCCTATCTGGACCCTCGCAGTTCGCTGCCATGTGGCCGAAGCCTAGGCAGCGGTAGTACCTTATTGCTTGCGCCTTCTTGTGCACTCGGCAGGATACCCAACCCACCTCAAGGTGTCCAGTGCGCACCAGATTTACAGCCAGATCTTCTGCCAGCTCCACGAAAGCCTTCAGGTTGCCTCTGAAGGGTCTTTTCGTGAGGCACGCGACCCTAACGCAAGCGCAGTAGCTTAAGGCGCCCACATTGGCATCACTGCGAGAGCTCAGCTCTGCCATTTGATATAAGTCCCCGTTCTACTAGTAGCTCGCTGTGTCTCGTTTGCCTGACCCCCTTGAGTTTTACGCCAAGGGCGTCAGGTTTCACCTTCTTTTTAAGGTCCTTGAGGATCGTCGCGTAGCTAAGTCCCTCGGTCGGTTTGATAAGGACCGCCTCGGTTCTAGCTCGCATCTGCCTCTTTTTCCGTTTTGGTGCACTCTGGCTTTTTTCCCACCTTTTTCGGTGTCGAGGTCGTTGGCGCTGGAGCTTCACGTGTCCTCGGCTTTTTTCTTTTCGGCTTAGAAGGACTGATCTCTACTGGACTCAGGGTGGTGTCCCTTTATCGCTTCCTATCACGGGGAGTGGGAGCTACCACGGCTTCATAAGTCTGAGTGTAGCTTTCGTCGGTCTTCTTCTTTGCCTTCTCCTTTCGGCTCATGGCTCTCGTTCGGGGAGTTCCTCCAACATTCTCGATCAAATCCCTATGAAACCCTTCGGTCGTCATAGAGTGAGAGTTTGGCATCCATTTCTGCGATGTCCATCTTATTCACCGATCTTCCACCTCTTCCGTCACGTCCAAAGGGCCACCTAATTCCTCGCAGACGCTCCTGTCAAAGTATGATTGGTTCCCCCCAAAATCCATGGAACCGGCACCGGCCACCGCGGCTTGCACCCGATCGGAACCGGCGGGGAGATGACTGGTTTCTTGTTCAGGGTTCCTTCCCCTATCTGGTTTTTGGTTCACCCGGGTATCATACGGGTATCTGCCATCATACACCTAGCTGCTTCGATGAGGTGTATATATAATATATATAATATAATATATGTCGAAAACCATGTAATATACGTGATGTATACGTACCCATCCCTGCCATATTGCTCAGTTCAGTTAGCCGTTGACACCTAATTCTCACAGTAGAATCAGCCAATCAGCTGTCGAGAATCGAAAACAAGACTCGATAAGTCGATAATGTAAAAAAGATTCGATTACTTGATAATTCAAGTAGGTGCAAATTTCAAAAGAGTCAACATTTCTGACTTCATTATTATAATGAATTTATAAAATATTAAAAAATTAAGATTACAAATAAGTGTGTTTAGGTCAAGTTAGTTATCAAAAGTAAGTTAGTTATACAAAATTTGAGTTATTTTGAAAACGGTGAGAAATACGCGAAAACTGACAAAATTTTAAATATTTTACAGAGGGGGATTGTTTTTGACCAATTCGTACTGACCCAATAGAAAAATTTTAGGTACGTGAAAACTATAATGAAATTTTAAGTATTTTGCAGAGGTGTTTGGTTTTCGACCAACTTGAACCAATCTGATAAAAATATTTTTCAAATAAAAAATCAAATAAAATTTTTAAGATTTATTTTGAAAACGGTAAGAAATACATGAAAACTGACAACATTTTCAGGATTTACTAAAAGGGAATGACCCTCCGCCACCCCGACCTAAGCAGTAAACAAATGTTCAAAATTTTGATTGATCTCAAAAACGGTCAGAGAAACGTGAAAATGAGTAAGCTATTTGGTTAAAAATTAACTTTTTGCTGAAAATTTAATTATTTTATTGAAAATTCTACGAATTAGTTGAAAATTAGCTCTTCTGTTGAAAAGTTAACTATTTTGTTTCAATTTCATTTTTTTTTATAAAAAAATCAACTATCTAGTTCGAAATTAACTTTTTTGTTGGAAACTTAACTCTTTTGTTGAAAATTCGTCTTTTTGGTTTGAAAATGACAAAAATTCAACTCTTTGGTTAAAAATTGACTTTATTGTTTGAAAATTTAATTATTTTATTGAAAATTCAAAGCATTAGTTGAAAATTTAACTCTTTTGTTGAAAATTTGTTTGTTTTTTTTTTGATAAAAAATCAACTATTTAGTTTGAAATTAACTTTTTTGTTGGAAACTTAACTCTCTTGTTGAAAATTCGTCTTTTTGGTTTGAAAATGAGAAAAAATTCAACTATTTCGTTAGAAATTAACTTTTTTTTTAAATTTAATTATTTTATTGAAAATTTAAAGAATTAGTTGAAAATTAACTATTTTGTTGAAAATTTAACTATTTTGTTTCCAATTACTTTAACCTGATTTCTCCTCACTTTCCCTCACTCACCTCATTTCCCCTACTTCCCCTAACCTGATTTCTCCTCATTTTCCATCGCTCACCTCATTTCCTCTACTTCCCCTAACCTGATTTCTCCTCATTTTCCATCACTCACCTCATTTCCCCTACTTCCCCTGACCTGATTTCTCCTCACTTTCCCTTTTCTCTCTTTCATAATTTCTCCTCACTTCCTTCACTCCCCCTCCCGACCCCCAAACGAAACTATGAGGTTTTCTTTCTACGGCCACGAAACCCTTAAAATGAACCTAATTTTACTATTTTCTCAAATTGCTTGTTAACGTAACTATTCTTTCACTTTGCCTCTAAAAATATTTCAAAACTTCTTGGGTGATTGGTTAAAATATCCTGCCATCTCAAAAGTCGGAAAATTCGAAAGATTTTTAAGATTTCAAAACATTTCATACGATTTTGAAAAAATCTTAAAATTTCAACTGATTTTAAGGACTTTATAGGATTTCAAAGGTTTTGGGACATTTTCAAAGGTTCCAAGGGATTTCAGAGAATTTTAAAAAATCGTAGGGATTTTAAGAGATTTCAATCGATTTTAAACGATATTTTGATCGATAAAATTTTTTTTATTGTTTCAATCGATTTCAAAGTTTTCAAAATTGTAAGAGATATTATAAATTTGAAGATAATTCACGGGGTTAAAAAGTATTTCACGGAAATTGTAGGAATTTTACCAGACCTACGTCATTTTATAGAATCCCCAAGAACTTTAAAGATTTTGAAAATTTCAATTGATATCAAAAGATTCAAAAAAAATTGTAGGGTGTTTTGTAAGATTCAAGAAAATTTAAAAAATTTCAAGGGATATTAAAAGGGTTTTAACGATATCAAAGGACTTCAATAATTTCAAGGGATGTTAGGATAATTCACAGAATTTTTAGAGAATTTTAAGATTCCATAAACTGATAAGGAAATTTTATAGATTTAAAGGAATAAATAAAATTTCATGAAAGTTCTGGTCATTTCTTATAAATTTCAGGGATTTCAGAGATTTCAAGGGATTTCAGCAGATCCAAGGGATTTACAGGATTAAAAAAAAAGATTCCATAAAATTATGACGAATTTTCATAGATTTTGAGGGATTCAAAAAAATTGAAAAGTTTCACTGGGATTTCAGAGGATTTCGATAGAGTTGAAGGGTTTTTAATAGATTTTAAGTTGGTTTTAACAGATCTTAAAATTTTTAAGGAATTCTCACAGATTTCTAGAGAACTTTTGGGAATAAATGAAACATCCCTTTTAACCAAAAAAGATGAATTGTGAACAAAAAATATGACAGTTCTACCTAACGATAAATTTTCAATGAAAAAGGACGGATTTTTCATTTGAATAGGTGAATATGGAATACAACAGTTGAATTTTCAACAAAATAGTGAAATGTTATTTTTCCGGTCAGTCGCCACCCTGGATATACACCAAAGAATGTGATGAGAAATTTGAATACAGTTTATAAAATTATTGTTCATATGATATGTAAAAATTATTGAGGCAAGAACTAATTTGAAAAATTCAGGCATCCGTCTAAGACTTCTATATTTTGTCACGTTGTCCAAAAAGTACCGAATCCTCAGTTTCCTTTTTATTACGTTTTGACAGATATGATCAAAATTAAAAACAAAATTGTTATGAAATAATATGTTTGCCATATGCTTTTTGATATTTACATAAGATGCACAAAGAACATAGTTACGTTCCGGCAGTATGGAAACAGAACTAAAATCAGGAAAGTATTTTGTTTCGTTTCGGTCGGTACTCTGGAAAAATCTAGATTAAAAATATTTTTCAACTACATCCTCAAAATTATATTTTACAATTCTTATCAAAGATTTTACAATTCTGATTAAAAAGACAAATCATCTGAAAAGAAAAGATTTCGGAAATTTCAACACCGAAAGGTGTACAAAAAATTTGAAACATCGTCCATTTAAAAATGATTGAATAATCTAAAACTCATAAAAAATTTAATAAATATTACAATTTTAAACTTGGTGCGTTTAATAAGAAATGATCGAAAAATTCGATCGAGTTATGTCTTTCCTATCTACGAAATGCTTCAATGCACTTTGTAGGTTAGGATTTCTAGTAAAACTTACAACTAGCTCGATTTTACGATTTCTTATACATACCTTCGAATTCTTTGATATACTCCCCGAAGCCCAAACTTTCCAACACTTACATAAATTATGTGAAAAATAACGATCTGTAATCTAACGATGCATGCCAGACATCAACTGAAAAGCGTGTTATGACGGTCATATTTGAACATTCTTCATCGTTTTACCGTACTTTCAGTCGTAGCAACCAAGATAACAAATAGAATAGCTACGCCACCTATTCATTTTTCTCAGTGCATCGTAAGTTCACTCAGAACACGAAAAAAATACGTGTGGAACCTGATAATCTTTGTGGAAAAAAATATTTTCATAGAATTTGTAGAGTTGATGGAACAAAAAGGTCGCGACATGTCACACCGAATGAATCTGCCTAGGATAAGTCTTCGTAGGACAAGCCTTCCCAGAATAATCCATTTTAGAGTATTTTAAGAGATTCCAAGGATTTTTTCATATATATTACAATAATTTGAAGTGATTCCGAAGGATTTTAAAGATTTTAGGGTATTTTTAAAATTTCAAAGGAATTTCCGAAAGCTTCAAAGTCTTGAAAGGATTTCGAAATATTTCAAAAAATTTGAAATATTCTAGGATATTTAAAAATATTCCAAGGAATTTGTATTAGACTTCAATGATTTGAAGGGATTTTAAATTATTTGAAATGTATTGGGGTATTTTAAAATATTCCAAGGTATTTTCAAAAGCTTTCAAAAGATTCAAGGTACTTTAAAAGATTTCAAAGGATTTGAAATATTTTATAGCATTTTAAAAGATTCCAAGGGATTTTTAATATATATTACAATAATTTGAAGGTAATCCGAAGGGTTTTAAAGATTTCAGGGTATGTTTAAAATTTCAAAGGAATTTCCGAAAGCTTTAAAAGCTTGAAAGGATTTCAAAATGTTTAAAAATATTTGAAATATTTTAGGGTATTTTAAAAGATTTCCAGGAACTTGTATTAGATTTCAATGATTTGAAGGGATTTTAAGGGATTTGAAATGTATTAGGGTATTTAAAAATATTCCAAGGTATTTTCAAAAGCTTTAAAAAGATTCAAGGGACTTAAAAAGATTTCAAAGGACTTGAAATATTTTATAGTATTTTAAAAGATTCCAAGGGATTTTTAATGTATTTCAATAATTTGAAGGTATTCCGAAGTATTAAAAAAAATTTTAAGGTATTTTCAAAACTTTCAAGGAATCTTAAAGAGCCTTAAAAAGTTCGCAAAGATTTCAAAGTATTTGAAATATTTTAGGGTATTTTAAAAGATTCCAAGTAATTTGTATTATATTTCAATGATTTGAAAGGATTTTAAAGGATTTGAAATGTATTAGGGTATTTTAGAATATTCCAAGGTATTTCCAAAATCTTTAAAAAGATTCAAGGTACTTTAAAAGATTTCAAAGGATTTGGAATATTTTATAGTATTTTAAAAGATTCCAAGGGATTTTTAATATATCTCAATGATTTGAAGGTATTCCGAAGTTTTTAAAAAATTTTAAGGTATTTTAAAACTTTCAAGGAATCTTAAAGAGCCTTAAAATTTTTGCAGAGATTTCAAAGTATTTGAAATATTTTAGGGTATTTCAAAAGATTTTAAGGAATTTTTAATATATTTAAATATTTTTAAGATATTCTGAAGTTTTTTAAAACGATTTTAGTGTATTTTTAAAACTTTCAAGGAATTTGAAAGAGCTTTGAAAATAATCAATGATTATTTCAAAACGCTTAATGCAATTAATGCAAATGAAAATGAGCCACCTCGCGACTGATTAATGTATGTATAATATTTGCTTTTTGATGCACAAAAAACAACCAAATTATCTCTATATAATATATTAATCAATGGAAAGGCAGTTCTCATATAACATCAAATAGTCGATATATATGGTGCTAAGAAAACAAGAAAATATTTAAAATTAATACCGTAAAAGGCACGTCGTTTGGCATAGTAAAAAAATAAGTATTTATTACATTCCGCTCGAAAATATAATATACCAATAATAATATGATGATACAATACTCAGTGGGAGATGATGGCTTCAGGGTCAGAATAAACATTAAAATTAAACAATTAAAATATGTGTTCTCACAGTAGTCAGACAAATTATTCATGTTTGTAGTATTATTTTTTAAATGCTAACAATTGCACTATACCTTTGAATTATGTTACAAAGTTGATTGATTTGTTAAATTATTTTTAGAACCACACATTTATTAATTTTTCATCTCTTGAAATAATTTCCTTAGACAGACTACATTTGTATTCGTAAAATGCATCTCTGAAAAAAATTGATTGTAAATGTTTTTACAGAATACAAATGAAACGCTAATGAGGACCACCATTATGCGCTGAAACGTTCGGTTGAATTAAACATCGTTATAATTATTCATCCTGACTGCCAATCCCAGGGTGAAGTCAGTTGGTCTATTTTTCAATCACATATTGCGAAAATAGTGTAAATTTCAATGTTTTATCAAATCTTCAATAAATTCTCGAATAAATAACATTTTTCAATGTTTTTGGGCTCGATTTGAAGCTATTTTTTCACTATAACACAAAACCTTATGAACATAAATCGTAAAAAAAAAAGATTTGAATTACAAGAACTTGAATTGGTAACAAAAAATGTGAACAAATTTGAAAACGTCTTATCTGTAGGCAAATCAGAATCAAAATTGATAAATTTTGATTGATTCGGAAGTTATTAAACATTGAAGAAAACATTAAAATTTTTTAATTACAAAGTAGACCAATTGACTTCATCCTGGGCTCATTTTATATAGAATTTCGAGAACAATCAAGCCTTTAAAGAGACATTTTTTAGCTCATTCGAGCCCCAATTCCCTTTTTAACATGAGTACCTAAAGTTCCAGTAGCTCGGCCTCTCTGGTTCCTTTTCTCATTTCCACTTCATGGAGTTTCAGGCGCCGTTTGCTCTCGTCCTCTAATTCTTGCTTGGTAAACCTAGACAGTTCCAGTTTTGCTTTGAGAAAATCTTCATGAATTCTTTGAAAATCTTTGCAAAACCTTTTTGAAATATTCAGTAATATTTGTGAAATTATTGAAATATTTGTGAAATATTTGAGAAATATTGAAATATTCAGTAATATTTGTGAAATTATTGAAATCTTTGTAAAATTTTTGTGAAATCTTCATAAATTCTTTAGAAATCTTTGCAAAACCTTTTTGAAATATTCAGTAATATTTGTGAAATTATTGAAATCTTTTTGAAATCTTTGAGAAATATTGAAATATTCAGTAATATTTGTGAAATTGTTGAAACATTTAAAATCTTGTTGAAATCTTCATGAATTCTTCAAAAATCTTTGCAAAACCTTTTTGACATATTCAGTAAATCTATCAGAAATATTTAAAATCTGTAGATAACTATTGCAATGTTTGTAAAATTTTTGTAAAATTTTTGTAAAATCTTTGTAAAATCCTTGTGAAACCTTTGTAAAATCTTCATGAATTCTTTTAAAATCTTTGCAACATACTTTTGAAATATTCAGTAATATTTGTGATATTATTGAAATCTTTGTGAAATCTTTGAAAAATGATTGAAGTTTTCATGAAATTTTTTTAATCTATCCAAAATCTTTGAAATCTTTGTGAAATCATTAGGAAATCATTAAAATCTTTGAAATCTATCTTGAATCTTTGTGAAATAGCAGTAGTCTTTGTGAAATTTTTCAAATTCATCCGAAATCTTTACGCAATATTTGAAATCTTTAGAAAACTATTGCAATCTTTGTGAAATCTTTGTAAAATGTTTGTTAGATCTTTGAAAATTGATTGAAGTTTTCATGACATTTTTTTAATTTATTCGAAACCTTTGAAATCTTTGTGAAATCATTAAAATCTTTGAAATCTATCCAAAATCTTTGCTAAATATTTAAAATCTTTGTCCAATCTTCAGAAAATTATTGCTATCTTTGTCAAATCCTTGTAAAATCGTTGTGAAATTGTAAAATCTTTGTGAAATCTTTATGAATTCTTCGAACATCTTCGCAAAATATTTTTGAAATATTCACAAATATTTGTGAAATGATTTAAATCTTTGTGAAATCTTTGAGAAATGATTGAAGTTTTCATGAAATTTTTTTGATCTATCCAAAATCTTTTAAATCATTAGGAAATCATTGAAATATTTATTCAATTTTTGAAATCTATCTTGAATCTTTGTAAAATAGTAGAAGTCCTCGTAAAATCTTCTAAATCTATCCGAAATCTGTGAAATGTTATAGTAATTATTGAAATCTTGGTGAAATCTTTAGCAATTTCTAAATCCTTAAGTAGCTTGAACACTTTTTCTCCCAAATAGTCAAAAGTGTACATTTTTTAAAACTTTTGGAATATTTTCAACTTTTAAATTAGTTGTGAATCTTTTTAAAATTTCTAAATGTCTTAATTTCGAAATTTAAGAAAACTTTTGAAAAATCTTTCGGAAATAAAAAAATTGCCTTCAAATCTTCCAGATATTTTCGAAATGTGTACAAATATTTTGAAATTATAACATTTTGAAGTATTTTGAAACCTTTTAAGATTTTATTTAAAAATTATTTTTTCAAAATAAAAATTAATTAAACATTTTCCCAGGAATCTCAAGAAATTTTTGTATTTTTTTGAAACCTCTGAAACTTCTTAAAATTTGTCTCAAATTTTTGGAAATTTGTTCAAACTTAAAATAATTCTTTAACCATTTTCAAAACTTTTAAACCTTTTAAGTATCTTCTGAAATTCTTTCAAAATTTTTCTTGAAATTCAGAAAATTTAAAAAACTTTCCTTCAAATCTTCCAGATTTTGTTTTAACAATTTTTGAAATGTTAAAAAAAATTTTTTATTATCATCTTAAAATTATTTTTCAAAATAAGAAATCAGTTTAAATTATCCCATGAGTTATGAGAAATATTTTTTATTATCGTGAAACCTTTTTAAATTTTTAATAACATTTTGCAATCTTGCTAATGGAAAGAGTTACTTGAAAATCTTTTCCATTCTTTTTCGAAATTTAAGAAAATAATTTAAAATCTTTCGAAGTCTTTGTCAATTTTCTCTTAAAATTTATTTTCAAATTAAAAAATTAGTTTAAATTTTCACAGGAATTGTAAGAAATTATTTTTATTTGCTTGAAGGCTTTAAAACTTCTTAAAAAGCTTCGAAATTTTTTTCGAAATCTTTACAAATTTACATGTCGCTAACAATTTTTTGAAATATTTCCAAATTTTAAATTATTTTTTTAGCTATTTCCAAAACTTTTAATCTTTCTAAATATCTTTTAAAATTATTGGAATTTTTCCAAAAAGTTTCTTAAAATTCTAAAAAAGTTACAAAAATTGCCTTAAAATGTTCCAGAATCTATTATGACGATTTTAGAAATCTTTTGTAATCTTTTAAAATCTTTTGTCATCTCTTAAACTGTTTTAAAATAGTCTCTTAAAATTAATTTTTCAAAATAAAAAATCAGTTCAAATATTCCCATGAATTCTACGAAATTTTTTTTCATTATCCTGAATCCATTCAAAATTATTAAGAAGCTTTAAATTTCTTTTTCAAAATATTCAATAATTGTTTAAAGTTATACTACTTTGTTGAAAAGTAATTTTTTGGTTGAAGATTCATTACTTTAGTTAAAATTTCATCTCTATGGTTGAAAATTTAACTCTTCTATTGAAAAATTAACTTCTTTTTTAAGAATTAATTTTTTTGATTAACTATTCCATTTTGGTTAAAAATGTTTTCTTTTTTAGTTCAAAATTCACGTTTTTTTGTAAATTGAACTATATTGTTGGAAATTCAATTGTTTTTATCAGGAAATTTCACTATTCCATTTTTGGTTAAAAATTAATTTTTTTAGTTGAAAATCTAACAATTTTGTTGAAAATTAGTTTTCTTTTAGTAGAAAATTTGTCTTTTTTAGTTAAAACTTGAAATATTTAGTTGGAAAGTTGTGTATTTTGTTGAAAATTTGTCTTTCTAGTAGAAACTTAATATTCTTATTTAAAAATTAATCTTTTTGGTTGAAAATTGAACTAGTTCATTTTTTGTTCAAAATTTATCTGTATTATTTGAAAAATATACTAATTGATATAAAAAATAGAGAATTAAATTTTTCCTCTTCAAAATGAATGACTTACACTTTTTAGTTGTGTTTTCAAGTCAAAAAGATAAATTTTCAACCAAAAATATGAATTTTTAACCAAATAGTTGAATTTTCAATTCAAAAGATTAATTTTCTACCGAAAAAGGCTCATTTTCAACCAGAATTAAAATAGTTAAAATGTCAGAAAAATAAATGTTCAACCAAAAGAAAAAACGAATTTTCCAAAAAATATTTTTTTTCGTGAAAAAAAGATTTTTTAACCAAAAATAGAAGAATTAAATTTTCAGTTAAAACAATGAATTTAAAAAAAAATGAATTCTCAACAAAATAATTCAATTTTAAACTAAAAAAGATAAATTTACAAACCAAAAATATAATATTTCAATTTGTAGTTAGAAAATTAAATTAAAAAAAAACGAGTTTTCAGCAAAATTGATTAATTTTCAACTAAAAATATACAATTTCAAGCGAAAATGGAATAGTTATATCTTCAGCTAAAAAAATTAATTTTTAACTTAAAGGAAACGAATTTTCAACCAAAGAAATTAATTTTCAATCACAATGATGAAATAAAAAAAAATATGACATTTTGACCAAATAGTGGATTTTTGAATTCAAAAGATGAATTTTCTATCAATAAAAAAGCAAATTTTTAACTATATCGTTTTTTTTTAATGAAAGAAATGAATTCTTAACAAAAAATAGATTAATTAAATTTTCCACTAAACAGATATTTTTTAATGGAAAAGATTACATTTTGATGATAACTACCTAACATCAAAAATAACTTCACGACACTTTTTTTAACTATGAAATGATGTATTATTTATATATTAATTATGTATTGCCAAAACAAAATTGGATAGAATAATTTTCAGAAAAGAATTGCAAACGTTACGAAATTTCACATCAAATAAGCTCTATTGAAAGTAATTTTGATATTTTTCGAAGTAAACCCGAAAACCTCAATTTTTAGAACACCAATTCAATTGTCTTTTTTGACTTTAACTCGCCATAATTCAGCCAATTTCTAGAGTTTTTTATCAAATTCAAAGGAAATATTCTTTATGAGAAAATAACATATGGAAATTTTTGTTTAAACAAAAGTTATATATTTATACCTGAGACACTGTTTAAATCATGCATTCACATATGCAAGTTTATGGAGAGTCGAGAGAATTTTGAGGCTCTGCTAATAAATTTTTTCAGCCAAAGCAAAGTTTTAATATAATTACAAATATATTTTAATTTTTTTTTGACTTTCAAAGTGTACCACTTATTTAAGTATTTTGAATATCAGAGAAATAATTCTACGATTATGATTAGTTTGAAGTGTAATAAGAATAAGCCTATTTAAGAAAATACGGTAAGAATAAGAAATGTATTATAAAAATTAATCAAATAATGAACATTTTTTATATTTGTAAAAAAATTACAGCAAAGAGTTAACTGTAAAATTTTTTAACTGATACTGTGAAAAAATTGATTCCATTCCTGGAAAAAAGGTTAAGAATAGTTATTTGTAGATTAAAAATTTTATCATAATTACCATTTGCTGTAAATTAAAAGAATATGACATTCTGTAATCATTTTTGATCCATTGTTGGCTATTTCATTGTAAAAATGAGATTCATTATGGAAAAAAGATCGAAATGTGCATTTTTTCAGAGAAATTATTTAAATACTTAACATTCATTTTTGAAACGAAAAATATGACAGCGAGATATTTGTTGGCAAGATATTTTTTTGGTACAAAAAAGAGCAATACATTTTCATTTCATCCTGCAAAAAATATTAAGCCTATTTATTCAGAAATTGTCAAATTATGTATTTGTTTACAAAATTTCTTTATATAATAGAAAAAAAGCAGCTACTTTTAATTGATCGAAATCGTTGATAATGCTCTCATATTTTATACAAAAGGAACGAATTTCAATAAATAATTATTGCTAATCACGAAAAAATGACTCTTTTTCATTAATTGGTTTATAACATCACATTTTTTCACTCCAACACATGGAAAATTATTTATGTCTAGTTATTATATATTCACGAAGATTTCACAGAAATTTCACAAACATTTCAAATATTTCGCAAAGATTTTTAGAGAATTCACAAAGATTTAACAAAAATTCGCAAAGATTTCAGATAGATTTCAAAGATTTCACAAAGACTTCTATTATTTCACAAAGATTTCAGATAGATTTGAAAGATTAAACAAAGATTTAAATGATTTCCTAATGATTTCACAAAGATTTTTAGAGAATACACAAAGATTTCAATGAATTCCCAAAGATTTCCCAAAGATTTCAAATATCTCGCAAACATTTCAGATAGATTTTAAAGATTTTATAAAGACTTATATTATTTCACGAAGAATTCAGATAGATTTCAAAGATTGAGCAAAAATTTCAATGATTTCCTAATGATTCCACAAAGATTTCAAATATTTCTCAAAGATTTTTAGAGAATTAACAAAGATTTCACAAAGATTTCGAAGATTTCAAATATTACGCAAAGATTTCATATAGATTTCAAAGATTTCACAAAAACTTCTATTATTTCACAAAGATTTCAAATATTTCGCAAAGATTTTTAAATAATTTACAAAGATTTCAGAAAAATTTGGAATATTTCGCAGAGATTTCAGATTGATTTTAAGGATTTCCCAAAGACTTCTATTATTTCACAAAGATTTCAGATAGATTTCAAAGATTGAACAAAGATTTCCAAATGATTTCACGAATATTTCGCAAAGATTTCAGTTGATTTCAAAGATTTCACAAAGACTTCTATTATTTCACGAGGATTTCAGATAGATTTCAAGGATTGAGCAATGATTCCGATGATTTCCTAATGATCTCACAAAGATTTCAAATATTTCGCAAAGATTTTTGGAGAATTCACAAAGATTTCACAAAAATTTCAAAGATTTCAGTTGATTTCAAAGATTCCACAAAGACTTCTATTATTTCACAAAGATTTCGGATAAATTTGAAAGATTGAACAAAGATTTCAATGATTTCCTAAGTATTTCACAAAGATCTTTAGAGAATTCACAAAGATTTCACAAAAATTTCAAAGATTTCAGTTGATTTCAAAGATTTCACAAAGACTTCTATTATTTCACAAAGATTTCGGATAAATTTGAAAGATTGAACAAAGATTTCAATGATTTCCTAAGTATTTCACAAAGATCTTTAGAGAATTCACAAAGATTTCACAAAAATTTCAAAGATTTCAGTTGATTTCAAAGATTTCACAAAGACTTCTATTATTTCACAAAGATTTCGGATAAATTTGAAAGATTGAACAAAGATTTCAATGATTTCCTAAGACTGCTGGATATGCTGTTAGATTAGAAATAGGTGCATCTCAACTTGCAGTTAGAGTTTTTGGGTCGATGCTCAATTGGATAGAGAAAATTCGCAATATGTCCAACGATCAATACTCGAAGAAATGTTATTTAAGATTAGGAGAACTGGATAGCTTAAAATATGACTTGTCAACTCTAGAGAAATACAACTGGGCCCGCCAGGTTAGAAGTATATTTAAAAAGATTGGGATAGAGGGCGATTGAGAATTTCTTTCTTTTGCCTCTCTTCGAAAGAATAAATCAGCATGGATAAGAGATTATGATAAAATGTTATATCTAGAAGATTGACAGCGAGCCCACTCGTTCTCTGCTCTGATACTTGAGCGTCAATTAACCTTGCGAGAAGGACGCCAGAAATATTTAACACTGTCAAGAACACCACTCGGTTTTATCAGAATTAGAGCGCAATTAAGGTTAATAAATAAGTTTATACCTAGACTTATAATCAAGAATAAAACCTGCAGCATTAATGTTGATTGTTATTGTATCTACTGTCATGAGAATAGTTTTATTACAGAACCTGTGTACCACCTTTTATTAGAATGTCGATTTGTTAAAACTGTGAGGTTTTCATGTATAAGCGAATGTAGGAATATGTGCGAGATAAGGAACGCCTGGCTGAATATTCTTGATAGCTCAGAAAAAAATTATATAAAAAAAATTATTATGTTTGTTAGTGAATTTCACGAATGAGCATTAAAATTAATTATATATTTCAAGGTTTTTTATTTGCTTTTGTTGTAAGCACGGTTTATCTCTTCTGGTGTAATGTTCACCATCAATCTACAATTTTAGGTTTTGTTTTTATTTATTAGAATAACAGTTAGTTTTAGAAATGAACTGTAACCTATTTGTATGAATCGAATGATTCTCAATCAAATAAGACACTAATAATACTACTGAGTCCAGAAAATAATATCTTTTTACGATTTAAGGGAGAAAAAGTTGTGTAAATGAATAGAAATTGTTTATATAATTACAAAACATGTTTAAAAAGAAGTACTACTCTTGAAATTCGTTAACTTTATATTAGTTATCTCGAAAGATGATAAGTTTTCACGACTTGCAGCAGGAAAAAATTATTCAGACATATGATAATTTTTCAAACAATTCAAAATTGTTGGATTATCAATTTTTTGAAAGCCGATCTTTTCCAATTTCAAACCAAAAATCGAAAGTCGAATTTTGACAGGTATAAAGTTGGACCACTCGACAGAAATAATTGATTAACTTACTTTTGAATCACTCTTTATGACCTTAAACTGACCTTCAGGGATCGAACGAACAACGGATTCGGATTCAGCAACCCCAAAAAGGTTGTTGAAGTTCATTGCACGGTTTTTCCTGTATTTGTCCTTGAAATGCCCTTATACTTGATGCGGTGAATGTAAATGGGCCTCGGATTTCGATTCAGCGACCTCAAAAACATATGTAAAAGGTTTTTGAAGTTTGCAGAACGGCTTTTCCTGTGTTTAATCTTGCAATGACCTTGAACCTGAAGCGTTGGAGGTAAATGGACCTCGGATTTCGATTCACCGTCCCCCAAAACATATGTAAAAGTTTTTTGAAGTTTGTGGAACGGCTTTTCCTGTGTTTGACCTTGAAATGTCCTTGAACCCGAAGCTTTGGAGGTAAATGGACCTCAGATTTCGATTCAGCGACCTAAAAAACATATATAAAAGGTGTTTGAAGCTTATTGCACGGCTTTTCCTGTATTTGACCTTGAAATTACCTTGAACCTAACGTGATGGAGGTAAATAGACCTTGGATTCGTATTCAGCGGGTCAACATACATAAGGATAAAGTGGTATTGTCAAATAGTCTTCACCTTTTTTTTTTGTAAACCAGTGTAATTATTTACTCAGACGCATAACATCACTCTAAGTTTTACCATCTATTAATAAAAAAATAAAAATTGTTTAAAATATATTTAGAAACAAAATTTGTTTTACATTAATATTAATAATCTTCTAGATTTATGGTTGGTCCTATAACCAGAAGAATTTAGAAATTGGGATTACTTTGATTTCTTTTATCGTTTAAATTTAGCGCCCTTTCCAATTTGAAGACTAACATTTTCCCGCGAAATTTTATATAATGTAATTATTGATAATAAAGATAGAAAATACGATTTTTTGAATTCTAACTCAAAATGCTCATAACTGCTCATTAAATTCTCCAAGTATATAAATGTCGAGCATATTCTCATGCTCGTGAGAACTTCTCCAAGTACTTAAACTCTTTAGAACATCAATCTTCCCTCAAAGCCCTCAGTCTTGTTTCGCAATTTTCTCACAAGTTCATGACATACGACCGTACTTGAAAAAATGTAATCCTCTTTTTTCTTGCAGAGTTATGTTTACAGTTTGAATGTCTACCTAATGGCGAACAAATTCCTGGTGTTCTTCTCCGTGAACCTTCTTATTTTTCTGACAGATTTTCTCCTGCCACGTCTCATTTTCCAGCCGAAACTTCTCTTCGAGCCAGGTTCAAGTCTTCTCCAGCACACGTCAGGTTCATGGTTCCACCTACAACGATTGCGATAAGTCGACGGGCGCGAATGTGGCCAGTGGTCCAGAAGGGGCCAAATTTCTGCGATAGTGTAGTAAGAGTGTCTGCAGTCATGAAGATAGGTCGAGGCGAAGGTAACCGCTGTTCGGCCGATACGCCGAACGCCAGAGGACGAGGCGGTGCGTAGGTCGAAGATCACATGAACGGCCCTTTCAGAAATTTGTCTCGGTGACTGCCGTCAGGAAAGTGCTCTGGCTCTGTTTGATCGTATTTTGGTTCACCTTTCGTCCTTCCCCTGTCATCAAAGGGTTTCTCTGGAGAAATAAGCCCCTAAAATAACATGCGACCACGAACACGAAGTAGCCGATATGAAGGACGACGAAACAGTGGAACTCACGTTATTTATTATCTCTCTCTCTCTTTTTTTTAAGCTTAATTCCCCTAGTGGGTTCAACAACTTCTCCTACTCCCTGAGCTGGTGGGCCCGTCTCAGTATAGAATGGCCTCGTTTCACACAAGATGTGAGAAGAAAATCATGAAACCCCTTAGTGAGGCAGAGTGCCAATCGCCAGTAGGGAAGCGGACTCGTATCTTCCGAAACAGGTTCAATATCGTTAACAGAGCGCCAAGCCTGAGTAAGAAAGCGGTCTCGTGATTAGGAATTATTTATTTTCATTCTTTCTATTTTTGCTCCACTGTTTCACCTTCACTACCGTCACGAAAAGAAGAAACATTAACGCGAAGTTCTCGAAGCCAAAAGCGAATGGTGATGTCCAAAGAGAGAAGGTTTACTGCTAGTGAAAGAAATTAGTGAAAGGACTTCTGGAGTAAAATTTAAAAGCTTTATTTTTGTTGAGGAAACAGCGAGAAACGCTGATCATTCGGCTGGGAAATCAAAGATCGACTGACTGACTCACTAATTTACTCTCTGCACGCAGGCAGCTCGACACGGAAGCTCTCGGTGGCAGTGAGAGCGGCCTAGTGGTGGGGACTGCCCACCGTGCCCACTTCTTTGACCTCGAGAGTCCGCGCCATGCTTTATTACAAAAATGCCGTATTCCTACATAATTTATAACTTATTATTAAAAATAGAAGTAATTGTTAAGAACTAATCATTTTTAAATGGGATACTTAATATTACCGTAGCTTCATTCACCCGCAAGCGGGATAAAGCTAAGTAAATTAGGAAAGCTTCTTGATGTAATTGTTCCTACTCTACTATTAAAAATTTAAGTAAATGACCAAACCTATGAAAACTCAAAGCCTTGAATAACCGTGATGATGTGGACTTAGAAACTAACGTGAAATGTAAGATTCACATATAAAGGCCAGGCATTCTCAAAAATCCGCGTAAAGGCCAGTCATTTTCAAACAAGACGCATAAAGGTCTGGAATTTTCAAAAAGACACGTAAAGGTCAGGCCTTTTTAAAAATACGCATGAAGGTCTGCCATTTTCCAAAAGCCTCATAAAGGTTAGGAATTATCAAAAAGACGCGTAAAGGTCAGGCATTGGAAAGAGACGTTTAAAGGTCGGGGAATTTCTATAAAAATGAAAAAATTTGAACTATAGGATAGAAAATTTGGGTTTTCAATGCACATCAACATTTAAAGACTTTAAATTTGAACCATTTCTGAAAAATATGAGACTAAAAGTAAAGTTTCCAGCACAGTGGTCTGAAAAACGAAGTTTCATCATTTTTTGTATATTTTAATCACTGACAAAAAAAAAGCTTTCGCATATCTTATTTTGTTTTCTAATCTGTAAAGTCCGACTTTGTAATTTGTTTAATATGTTATATAATAGAATTATTGTTATCAATAATATTTGCAGAAGTCAGGGAATTTTGTTGTTTGAAAGTCCGGGAGAATTCAGGGATTTTGTAAATGACGCGTGAAGGTCGGGCATTGTGAAAAATACGCGTAAAAGTCAGGATATTTTGGTAAATACGCGTAAAGGTCCAGCATCTTGGAAAATACGCGTAAAAGTTTGGGTTATTAGGAAAGACGCGTGAAGGTCAGGTATTTTGAGAAAGACACATGAAGATCAGGTATTTTGAAAAAGACGCGTCAAGGTCAGGCATCTTGGAAAATACGCGTAAAGTCAGAGTTTTTAGAAAAGGCGCGTGAAGGTCAGGAATTCTCCAAAGACACGTAAAGGTCAGGCATTTGGAAAATACGCGTTAAAGTTCAAGAATCTTAGAAAATACGCGTGAAGGTCAGAGGTTTCAGGAAAGACGCGTGAAGGTCAGGCATTTTAAAAAAGACGCGCGTAGGTCAGGAATTTTAGAAAATACGCGTCAAGCTCAGGCATCTTGAAAAATATGCATAAAGTCAGGGTTTTTATAAAAGACGCGTGAAGTTTAGGAATTCTGTAAAGACGTGTGAAGGTCAGGCATTTGGAAAATACGCGTAAGGGTCAGGAATTTTACGGAATAGACGTGAAGGTCAGGGTTTTCAGGAAAGACGCGTTAAGGTCAGTCATTTTGAAAAAGACGCGTGAAGGCCAGACATTTTGGAAAATACGCGTGAAGGTCAGGCATCTTGAAAAATATGCATAAAGTCAGGGTTTTCAAAAAAGACGCGTGAAGTTTAGGAATTTTCCAAAGACGAAATTTTCAAGATGTATGATATTTCATACATTCCCACATCGAACATATAGGGGTTTGGCCAGACTATACGAGCCAAACCGAAGTATATTTAAATAAATATCCTCGTAAATATCCTTGTATGGCATGTATCCTTTCAATTTCTTCTCAAATGATAGCTAATGCAATTTTAGGAAAAGTCAGGGAGTTTCAAGTCTCTACCTCAATCAGAACTATACTGAAAAAATAATTTAAATCGCGAAAGTTCTGATGTGAGACAAAAAAAAAGAATAACCCTGTTTGTTTTCTAGTACACTTAAAATTGTAGATATTATGTTATATACTTATATATTTACCAATAGAATCAAGGAAAACGACAAGAACGAGGAATAGAGTACCGACGGTGATCCTCATTTTTTAGTAATCGAGCAGATTTGAGTAAACGGCACTAGAGGATATTGATTCAGCGAAAAAAGAAATTTTCAACAAGATGTTGCCATATATATAATATACTAGTTAGCTTTTCGTATTTCACGGTGCCAAGTTTGATTTGTTCACTCCAACTTTTTGACGAGCTGCCTCACTCGCCCAAAAAAGTATCCACGTCGTATACAGACAGCTGCTAGTCACTATCTTACTCGACATCGTGAATTTAAGCCTGGCGATAAACACTTATTTACTTTACAATGAAGTTTCTTGGAGATTTTCTTGTATATTACTTTGCATAACTGTATGTTACAAAACAAATAGCGGTATCTGAAAAAATATATCAACATACGCTCATAGTTTAATCAAAGGTTGCAGAAAACAGATATTTATTGGTCCAATATTATTCCTTGCAAGGCCGTTGCATTGCCATTATTGCACAAGTTAATCATGGGAAAAATATTTAAAAAGTAAAGAAATCTTTTGAAAGTTATTTCAATTCTCAAAATTTAAAATTTTCCTATTGAAAAAAAGCTCTGTACTGATTATTAAAAAAACAAAATGTTCGTAGAAAGAAAAGGTATTCAGGATTACTTAAAATTCATTCACTGAATATAATTGACGATTATCAAATGTATCAATGAATATATTTCAAGCAACACAGTATGAAATAGTTTCGCTCTTGTTAACTCACAATTTATATAGTGGGTAGAAAATAAAATGTTTTGTAATTTTCATGATGTACTAGAAATTTTTATAATTTTGAAATTAAACTTTCGGGCTGGTTTAAGTTTTCAACCCATCCTAGGGGGATAATAGAGGGTTAATTTTCTTTACGTGCCACTAATGATGATACCATATGCAATTCAATATAAAACGCTTTAAATTTAAAAAAGTTGCATTTTCAACCGAAAAGATTAGTTTTCTATCAATAAAGACGCATTTTTAACTAAAAAGATCAATTTTCAACAAAAAATGGAAGTTATATTTTCAGGTAATCAAATTAATTCTAAATAAAAAAAATAACGAATTTTCAATAAAATAATTCAAGTTGCAACCTGAGAGATGATCTTCAAACAAAAAATTAATTTTTAATAAATTGGTTAAACTTTTAGGCAAGCAATTGAATTTTCTATTTAAAAAAAAAATACATTTTCAGCCAAAAATGGAATAGTTTCATTTTCAACTTGAAAAATTAATTTTTTAACAAAACAAAAAATCTTTTAATTCAGTAATTAAACTTCCATCAACAAAATAAATTTTCAACAAAAATAATCAATCTTCAACTGAAAAAAAAAACGAATTTACAATAAAATAGTTCCATTATGGACCCAAGAGATGAATTTTCAAACAAAAAAATTAATTTTTAAGAAAGTGGTTCAACTTGTACCAGAGTACATAGTTGCATTTTCAATTAAAAAAAAAATTAATTTTTAGCCAAAAATGGAATGGTTACATTTTTAACTTGAAAAATTAATTGAAAAAAAAAATTTAATTCAGTAGTTAAACTTCCATCAACGAAATTAATTTTTAATACAAAATAATTAATCTTCAACTGGAATAGTTTAATTTTCAACTAAAATGATGAATTTTTAACCACAAAGAAATGATTTTTTAATAAATTGGTTCTACCTTCGCCAAAATAATAGAATTTTCTACCAAAAAATATGAATTCAAGAACATTATAGCAGGGTATCCTCGAACATCACTTTCAAAATTCTCTATCTTTATTCTGACCAATTTTTCATTTTCCTTGACCATTAATATTCAAAGATCATAATCTTAATTTTTTTCTCGTGAAAAAGGGGAAAATAGGGGAAAGACTAAACATTTATTTTTACATGAAAAAAATAAACAAAGAAATTTTATATTTTTAAATAATTTTCAATGATTTTTCTATGATTTCTGCCATTCAAGAATTTATTTTTTTAAATTGGACATACTTAGGTTGTTGGAAATCCATTCAGTAATATAAAAAAGTCAGAAAAAAATAAAATTAGTTAAATATACAATTTTAATATGTCATAAATATTTCTTTCCAAGATTTGCAGGGCTCGGAACGGGTTACTTTTTAGTAACTTACTAATTTTTTTGATCCGCAGTTACTAAAAAGTTACTTATTTTATGAAAAGGTTACTTTTGGTTACATTTTTTGCCCGAAATAACGAAATTAATTAACAACGATTTTTCAAAAAATTGAAAAAAGGGACAGTAAGGGAAAATTAAATTACAAAAAACATTGCTAAAATATTTTTTTCAACAGTTTAAAAATTTTTTACTAAAAAGAATGTTTTTTATTTGAAATGTCATCATCAGTAATATTATTTTGATTCTTAAAATCATTGAAGAAACTATTTGAACTAATTAATTAAATAATTAATTGAGCGTTTGGGTTCCAAATTTACGAACTAAGAATTTTTTAAACATTAATTCTGAACGTTTGAAATTAACAAGTTTCGCTTTAAGTGATTTAATTTTAATTCCAGCTTTATTCACTTCAAATGAAAAAAAGTTCAGCTCTACAATTTCGAATTTTTGTATTTCGATGACCGTGAAAATTTCTTTAAACTGGAAAATCACGGGAAATGTTTACCTTGATTTTTAGAAATTAAATTTCCCTGTGCAGAAATTTTTTGTCGAGGCCCTGATCTGGCCCCGACCTGGTCAGATCGGGCCCCGATCGGGGTGTGTGTTTCATTCCCTACACGGGCCAGATCGGGAAATGGATGGGCTGCATAAAATTGGTACCAATTTATTCAAGTTACAAATACATATCCTTAATTAATTAAGATTCAAGGATTCAGATATTTTTAGTTATTATTTAATTATTGTTACTGTATGACGATATAATTAACTTTATTTTTTTTACTGTTTCAGGTGAGTACTTTGATATTGAGATCTCAGCTTGAATCAGAGTCGTTTGATATGATAGTAAGTGGCGATTCCGAATTATTTTATTTTTCTTCAGCTCGTAATTTTGATTGACGTATTTTCAATCAAAAGCTGCAAATAAAAATGCTTGCAAATAGCCTTGTTCCTGAATCGGGAAACTCGAAACGTGAACAGTACGGGCCGCCTAAACCGTTTTCAGTTGAAATGCATAATATTGCGCAATATACTCTACTGAGCACTCGCGGACTGCGGACCTTTCGAGGCGAGAGTCGCAGTAAGTCAGTAAGTCAGCAATTCTAGGAATTCCTAAATTGCGAGTTCCTAAATCGAGATTCGAGTGCAAAAGGTATTTTAGTTCAATACATTTAATAATTTTATATATTTCAACAACATTGCGTTTAAAAATAAAGAAATAGGTCAGATTTAGAAATAGGGAGAAAAATGAATATTTAAAAGATAAATAATACAATTATACAAAAAAATTCAAAAAAGTGTAAATAATTTAATGAAAATTTATTATCCGTTTTGTCAGGAAAATAATAATTTTTCCTTCTTTGACATTTTTCAATAATAAGTAAAATGTTTAAATTAAAAGTTAAAATTTCATATAAAAGAGAATTCTCAGGGGACCTAATTCATTCGAATGTGTCAGCATGAATTAATTTCAGTGCCAGCCAATTCATTTTAATTCACGAGATTTAAAGTCAAGCTCCAATTCACCTGGACTCATCAGAGCGAATACACTCAAAGACTGGCCTATTCAATTGAATTCGTAAGCTATAACCAACGCGCTGGGCATGAACGATCCGTTTTAAATGAATATTAATGAGTCCCGTAGCACAGTGGTAGCCCTCTGTACAAAACATGCAATTTTTATTATTTTTTTTTTACATGGCCTTGACTGCGAATTAAGATGAATTGAAACGCATTCGTCCCGCGCTGGCTCAATTCGTTTGAACGAATCAGAAAGCAGAATTCGGGCGAATTCAAAAATGGTAATTCGCCCCAATTAGTTTCTTTTTTACTGATTAGGTGACGACGAAAGAATTTGATAACCTACAAACAAATCCGTTACCCAAATTTTTCTTATAATTTATTACTCCTCCTTACCTTCTTTTTCGTTTTGAATCATCCCAAATTCAATGAATGAAGGGTTTATTGTCTAAAGGTTTTTGAGTTTTCTGAATCCTGTCAGGTCTCCGCCTAATGCCAAGCCTCATCTTCGTGCCAGGTCTAGGTCTCCTCCTGCCAGTTACCGTTTTATAAGCCTAGGTGGATTGAAACCTGAACAATTTGAACGTCTTCGACTAATTCCGAACACGAATCCAGGCCGACGATTCAAAAGTACACTTTTCTTCGTGATAAACCATTTAAATTCAGAGGAAAACACAATTAACTTGGACCAATGCCAGTCGAAGAAAAAACTGTATTATCAACACCCAATGGTGACATCTTTGCAGTATTAGAGAAAAATAATACAATTCTTTGTGGAATATATACAATAAGATATGAAAATGAAATTCAGATTCAAAAACTTTATTTTCGAATACCATGCGGATGAGAAGAAAAAAAAAAGCATAATTTCGAGAGAGAAAAAAAACTGGTAAATTTTTTGATGAATTAATAAATTAAAGATTATTCAATCAAGCCTCTTGAAAGCTTTAAACACTAACCTCAAGATAACTTGCTTTTTTCTGATTAATTTCTGAAACAATCAAAAATGTGAAACGATGAAATTCATTTTCTCAATTCTTCGAACATATTTGGTAGAATTTATATTAATTTTTCAAAGCCTCAAATGGGCTGTTATAGAAGACACACTATAAATTTTCCATTCATACGACTGACTCGAGTGAAATGTAACTATATACTATATATTATAATATCAAATCCAACAATAGAGGTAAAGATAACCGCTTAGATAACGATCAAAGCATCAGCGATCCTCGTTTCATACATTTTGGGGAAGAACTGATTATTGCGCTAATGAAGAATTTGGTTGACACTGTATCTAATAAATATTCTCGTGGTTTATTAGCGTATATTATCTTCATTGTTCTAGCACGAGTTGAAGGCAGCAAGCTTGTCCTTCTGAAATCTTGACATTTATATTTGATAATTTATTCCAAGACAATAAATTCCATGCCCTCAATCGAGGCTAGATAAGAAAATATAAAGCAATTTTCAGGAATAGCGCTTTGTTAAAAAGCTGACTCATGATGTTTGATTTTTTCAATATTCAAAGGTATTGTACACCTCTTTCTGGAGCTTTCTAGTAAGATTAAAGTCCAGAAAAAAATAGTGTGACTCAACCAGTCATAAAATCCATCCTATAATGGCCTTGTGAATTTGGATAATATGGTATAAAGTATTTGTCTGTTAGTGACATTTTTAAAGAAAATTGTCGATGAATATAAACTTTATGAATATTTTTAAGAGATATTGTAGAGAAAATAGACGAAGCTTTGTTCTGAAATATTTGCTTCCGAAGAAATGGTTCCCCAACAAATGATGTAAGTTGCGTCACTTTTAACGAAGTTTCAGCTTCAGGGTAGCTGTCGTCATTGATGGTATTTGTGAAAAGAGAAGTGACAAAATACAGAGGAGACAATATTTGACGAGAGTGCAACAAATTTGTTAAGATCGTCTGATTATGCTGGGAAAATCAAAGAAGAATGATAGACAAAAAATGTATATATGTATGGGTAAAGTAACTGATAGCGTACCCAGAGGCAGACCAGAGGGAAAACGAAGGGAGTGTGTGAATGAGGCAGAAAAGTGCGGAGACAAATAGTTGATATGAAATACTTGAAAAAGAATGTCAGTATAGTGAGAGTCGCCTGAAACGAGAGACCTTGGATACCAATAATGGGCCCAAGTAGTGAGCTTTATATAATGACTCTTCGAACCACTTCGCCTAGGGAGCATGCTGGAGGGACTAATAAGCGAGTTGGGTCGAAGCAGGGTTGCGAAAAGAACATGTTATTTATATAAACTACACGGCAATAATAGATTATTCTAAAAGCTTCCGCCCCTTTTTACTGCCTCGTACAATGCTATTTCGAACTTATCTCATATCACCTCCTCAATCCCCAGCTGGAACTATATGAGTCAAGCCTACGCCGAAAGTGATATATCTGTCGTCATTATTGTCACAGGATAAGATTTAGAAAATATGTAGACAGAAGTATTGTAAGAAATGGAAGTCATGTAAACCCTTAGGGGACACATTAGGAATAAAGAACTAAAGTGATTCGATTTTGTCCTAAAATGTGTGAAAAATATTTTTAAATGAAAAAAATTACCTCAAAATTTTCCAGATTCTTTTTTGACGATTTAAAAAATCTTTTGAAATCTTTTGAAATCTCGTTGAATATTCCCTTAAAATAAAACTTAACAAATGAAAAATGATTTTCAACTTTCCTAGGCATCTTTAAACAAAAAATGTTATTCTCTTGAAATCTTTCAAATTTTTTGAAAAGTTTCTTCATTTTTTATTCAAAATCTCCAAAAACTACATTTTTCAATTTTTTGAAATAATTTCAAATTTTTAAGTACTTGTCAAATTTTTGTAAAACTTCTATATATCTTTTAAACTGATTATAATTTATTGTAAAATTTATGAAAAATCTTTCAGAACTAAAAAATTGCTCTAAAATCTTTGAGAATTTCTCCATATTTTTATAAATCTCTTGAAATGTTTTAAAATCTTTTTAAATTTTCTTCAAAAATTAATTTTTCAAAATAAAAAATTATGTGAAGTTATCCCAGGATTCATAAAGAAAATTTTTTTGAATAAATCTTATTTTCAGTACCGGTAATTTTTTTGTTACCAGTACCGATAAAGATACCGGTACCAATGAGATATTTGGGAAAATTATCTAAAATATCTAAATTGATGTAAAAATGATTTCATGTATGAATCTATATATTAAAACACTTATTAGCAAATTATTATAATCTACTTACATTTTTATTCCAAAAATGAGGTTCATTAACCTCTCCAACTAACCTCGAATTGTTGAAATATTTTTGTATTTCACAATGAAAAAGGAACATAAAAAATAGTTGTCACACGTACCTCTTAGTTTAGTTTATACTGACAGTCTGACACCACCATAATTTATGATTGAAAGTAGTCAAAATTAAAAAAACGCATATTTAAGAAAAATATAATATCTTCCTTTATTCCTAAAAAACAATCTCCAAAAGGTGTTTTATGTAGGAAAAATTCAAATCAAAAGACCAGTTGGCATAATTACGAATTTGAGTTTTCCAAAAGCATCTCAGTTTCTTCACAAATAATTGAGTGAAGCAATAACTAATGGCAGTCACCTTCTTTCTACAAAAATAAGGAGATATAATCATCATTTTTACATTCTCATCTCAATGAGAAGGTATTGGTTTTATGTGAAAAATGACTATCGCGGATTCAATCAAATGTCGGATTTGTTGAATTTGAAACAAAATATGTGATAGTTCACCAATAAAATGAATTTTTAACAAATGAGTTCAACTTTTAACCAAATGTTCAAATTTTTAAACAAAGAATATGAATTCTAAATAGAAAATTTAATAGTTCTATTTTCGACTGAAGGCGATCATTTTTCTGCCAAGAGTGGACTGGTTAAATTTGCAGTCAAAAAGCTAACTTTCAATCAAACATTAAGGAACTTTTAAGAAAATAGTTCGATCCTCAACCAGTAAAAGCAATTTTCAACAAAGTGGGTCAACTTTCAACCAAGTAGTTACATTTTCAATCAAAAAGGATGTATTCTCAATGAAAAATTGAATAGTTTAATTCTCTACTAAAAGCGAATTGTTTCTATCCAAAAAAAGGTAAGTGAAATTTTCAAATGAAAGGATTATTTTCCAACAAAAAACTAACAAATGGTCAACAGAATAGTTCCATCCTCAACCAATAAAATGAATTTAGAGTACATTCAATCCAATTTTCAACTAAAAGCAATCAGTTTTTAGCCAAAACTAGATAAGTAGTTAAGAAAATGAATTATCAACTAGAAAAAAAATTGTTAACAAAACTTTGAACAAAAAATATATTAGTAGTCTTTTCAAGTAAAAGAAATTACCTGTCAACGAAACATAGTTATAGTTTCATATTGGATTCTAATAAATGATTTCGCATTTAAGCAAAAAAACAAGAAACCGCGGAATTTTTCGGGCAACAGGGTAAAAAATAAGAATTATTTAAAAAAGGGTTCAAAAGGGGAATAGGGAAAAAAGTTTAAAGTTTATATTTTCTTGCTGTACTTTGTGATATAAAATTACTAATTTTCATTTTTTTCATCATTTCAAAATATTGTTCTTCACATTTGTGTGTGACTTATATGTGTGCTTTTGTGGGTATAACAATACGGCTTGTTAAATAACTTTAATTCTTCATTTATAATTTCATGTTCACTATTCTTTAATTAATACTTGTAATTTATTTTAGTGTAATTGTAGATCAGTTGAATTTAATGTTATCATGATTAAAAACAAGAATGTGCTGCAGGAGCAATGTTAAGAAGCAATATCTGACAAGTGCTGTATTTTTCTACTCGCGCCTTTTTTACTGATAAAAAAAACATCTCTATCGTTTTAAAGTAGAAAGGTAAAACATTAGTCAGACAATGTTTATTCTTCGATTATCTAATTAAATATTCATTATACGAATGAAAGAGGAAAAGACAGCAAGTTCATATATCAAAATAGGTGAAATAAAAAATATATATTTTAAATGGCTTTAAACAGACAAAGTATATGTTTAATTTGAACAAGGGGACGACGCAATGATTATGTGACCTCTAAAAATTAAATTTTACCACTCTATAATGAAATTTAAAAGAAAATAATGGGCAAAGACAGTTCGAAAATTGGTAAAAAAACGCACTGTTATTTCCAATCGTAATTTTTGGCGCTACGTCCTCCTCCTGAAATTGTTAACGTAGTTTATGGATGGCTCCTAGGTTACAATTGACTGGAAATTAAAAACAACTGTCAATTAAATACGATTGGAAGCAATTCAACATTTTTATTTTTTTATATTTTTTGTTTCTTACGCTTTTCACGTGAAATATAAAATCTGTCTATTTGAATAATAGCTACTATGGTAGAATAGTCCAAAGGTAAGCTAAAATTTGCTAACTAGAATGCGCACAGTGTTTTGAAGAAGAGGGCGGAAATTGACATTATTCTCGCCGAGTTTGGTCTGGACGTGTTCTCTGTTAATAAAAATTGGCTAAATTCGACGCAGGTTTGGGAACTCTCTGGCTGAATAACTCACAGATATGACAGACTTAGAGATGGAGGGGGTGGTTTGGCTATTTTTTGTCAAGGAAGGTCTTCGTTTCTGGAAGCTTAACCGAGTGATATCTCACTGGGAGATTTGGATGCAGTAAGCATTATTCTGCTCACTTTCATGGGCTCCATTGCAGTTCTGTCGGTTTATTGTCCTCCTCTAAGTAATACGAAACGTGACACTTGCTGTGAATTAATTAACTATGCAAATGGTGTGGATCATATTTTTCTTTGTGGCGATTTCAATGCTCATTTCGGAATGTGAGGTGCAGTTTGGGAGGATGCGTCGGGGAGGGAATTGAGTATGGTTGTTTGTGACAAAGACCTCGTTCCCCCGAACGACCATGAGAGTATTTTTCTTCCTTCTCCGGGACAATCTGGTTCAAAACTGGATGAATAGGTGTATTGATGCTACCCCTATGATGTCCAGCTCCTCATCTAGGAGATTTATCATCCAGACTTTGGATTAGTGTATGATCATTCTATGGACCATGTGTTCAAAACTCTGGTGGAATGTCGGGCGTTTCGATGTAGCTCGCATGGGTGTAAGGGAAAGGCTCAACCCTCATGATGGAATTCTGAATGTGATGCGGCCTTAGTTCGGAGGAGGACGGCCTTGCAGGAATATCTGACTAATCAGTCGAGAGAAAAGAAAGCTGTTTGCAAAGGAGTTGAACAGGAGGTTAAGCGATTTCTTAGATTTGAGAATTTTTGTGCTTTTAAGGAAGTAATCATAAAAATTTGTAATCCGTTAAATGGAAATTTCTGCAAAGCTAAAAATACGAGATTCTTCGCGTGTGTCGAATTGTTATCATGATAATTCGAAAAAAAAGTATTGGACGTTCCTGAATAAAGATAACAAAATTAACCTTATTTAAAAATTTTCTCGACTTTTTCCACGAAAAGGCTCAATATTCGTTTATTTAGTTATTAGTTCCAGAACATAACTATAACCCCTTAGGTTATGATGAAGATCTACTGATATTGAACAAGAACTATTGAGCAGCAACGAATTAAAAAGGAATCATGATAAAGAGTTGTATTGGAGTATTATTTTTGAAGAATGCAGAATTTTACTGTAGCCGTAAAATTACCGACTCCTCATTTTTTTTCTGCGAAAAGTTCATGAACTGTATCATTTATTCCGAAATGTAATAACTTCTTAAGATTTTCAGGACGAGAAGAATTGTTTAAAAAAATACCGGCTTTAGAATGAATTTGAAAAAAATTGTTATTTTTCATTTTTTGAAGCATTTTTCAGACACAACACAACGCTCAGGGAGAAGGGGGAGGCACGGGTTAATATTGACTGATTCAGAAAAAAGGTAATTGCTTTTTTCGGAAAACGTATGAATTGGTGGGCTTAATCACCTGTGATGATTAAGCCCAATGGTTAATTTAATTGGTAAATATAATAATATATTATGCAATTTTGGAAACATTTTCGAACTTTTCATGAATAACAATTCATTCAATTTAATCCACAGTCTATTCAAATTACTCTTTTATCTGAACGTCGATCTGTGTTTGTCCGAAATGAGTAGAAATTCAATTTAATTAAATTTCGAAGTGTCCATATGCTTACGTGCAAACATGAGACGATCTCAACCATGCGCACCGTAACTTAGAATTCAGAAGTAAAGATATGGTATCCTTCTAATTGTGCACGACTTCCTTAAAATAATCAACTGTCAAACTTATATGCCGATGTGGCCGAAAGACATAGAACTATGTTTTTTTTCGATCTGTATTTCTTTGGGGCGATCCACGACTCGTCCTCACACCACCTTCAGGACAAGATACTTTATACAGTCTAACCCTTGTGCGCGCTTCGTGGTAGCAACGCAGTCTCTCACCTTCAGCGCACTGCTACCCATCTGGTCTTCTCTTTACATTAAAAAACCTGTAGCTATAAAGTTTTTTATCCCATTGATTTTTATTACTTTGAATTGAAGACACCACCTTATTTGATCAATCAGAAAACATTTTCGGCCGAATTAACATCCTGAGAGGTGTCACTTCTTCGTGGAATGTATACATGAAGCCCTCGAAAACAGCATAGAGAACGGGCGAAACTAAACATGGATAGCGGGAAGATAAAATGTATGACCAGAGAAGAAATGACGGATTTTCCATTATCCAGCTCCTCGTCAATCTCGAAGAGATTCAAAATAATTTTTGCAGACGAAATTTTTTCTAAGCAGTTATGTAATTTAAAAAAATGTAGAATCGAAATTCAATATTGTTTGTGAACCGAAGTAGGATAGAAGTGTTTCAACTAACTGGTAATTACAATAAAAAATCATTGTTTCATTGTTCTCAAGGCTCAAATATTTCGTCAATGCCTTAGGCTGTCTTTTTTGGCAATGAAAAAAAAAGTTGCTTTTCCGTCCCTTACGAAAATATTATAGGAGAAAAATTAATATAGCCTTATAACGATATTTCTATAAGGGGTCATCCGCACATTGAATAAGATGTTTTTTAATTCAGTACCTCCTAATCCAAAATCTTACAAAATTATCACAAAATTAGGGAGCGAACCTACATATAACTTTGGTTATTGAATAAACATTGATCCTTAATGAATAAGTTTCAGAAATGCACACGTATTCGTAAGAATTTTTTCGTAAGTCTTACCAATGATGTAGTCCAAAATCGAAAATTGTGCGGCGAAAACGTAACTTTATTTTGTAATTAAATTCTTCAGTTTTCTAACCTAGTATTCTAAAAATATTAGAAAGGAACTATGATGGACTACCCCCTTAACTCAATCTGATGTACCCGATTTACAGATAATGTCTGACGTACCCAATTCTATGGAGTCCCTATGTCCTATACAAACTGCAACCGGAATTATATTAGAAACGCTCAAATCGACCTGAACATTTGACCTGAGAAGTGGAAAACTTAAAAAAGTGAGAATTGCTGAGAATAGACGGTTGGGCGCCGTTCTTAAATATCTTGACAGCTCAAAAGGTGGGAGGAGGGGTATCAGAGATTTTGTCTAAATTTGTTACGGTTCCATTGTTATGAGAGGCGTGTTGTCTGGAGGGGAGTTTTTAAAGGTACAGCTTCCTATTAAATCGACTAAAGAAGACTCAAGATCAGAGAGCATTTGCCAAAGGTATAAGGTAGGAGTTTCTGCCAGAGCGTTCAAAGATTTTGGCGTAAAAAAATTATTCATACTTGCCCTTGCCCAATGTTCATAAGAAAATTCGCATAATGTTTTACTGTTATGTTCTTCACTGAACATTAGTGCATTTGAATGAACCATTGCAATCGATCTGAAGCTACCTACCATCATGGCGGAATCATAAATTCACATAATTATGAGTTGACGCGTGACAGCCTCATTGTGAGGAGTGAATAGTTATTGGACCAACACGAAGTGATAAGTTACCAAAAGTAACTGAATAATTATCATAAATTACCTATAAACTTCCATAAGTTTCCAAAAAGTGCTGAAAATTTAGGAAACTTTTCTTCAACATTAGCAATTTTTCGAAAGCTTGTTACATTCGTAAAATGTTGAACCCAAAACTTGGAACCAAAAACGTTTTTTTCTATATTCATTAGAAGGCAGTGACCAAATATTGTAAAAAAATATAGAGATTAGATGAATTCTGACTAAACCAATCAATTTTGAAAATTTTTAAAGAAATCTTATGAATTTTCAGAAGAAATCGAGTTTTTTGAAATGTATATAAGTCAAGAATATAGGTAAATAACTCTTAATTTTTCGTTGAAGCACGGCAACCTTTATTATTCAATATTCTTCGTGAAGTATACAAAATTGATTAGCAAAAACTAATAATAATTTGTTGAATATATTGAATGTTTTGAATTTAAAATGGTTTTACTATAATGAGTTCCATACTAACGATTTAAAAATTATTAAATTACCAGAAAATTTAAAATTTTGTTTCTCAAATATAGAAACATGATAAGTTAACTAACAATTTAGTTCATGCAGTAATTATGTTTCAATAACAGCTATTCAAACGGAATTGTAGTTAATATTCCAAAGAAAAAAGGTATCCATCAATAATAAAAATTGCATCAAAATTAATTTTTTTTCTAAGGCAAAATAAACTGTGCAAGAACTCAAATAAGTGATAAAGTTAAATACACAATTGGAGATTCAACTATTATTGTCTAAACTAATTTGTAATATTTAGCGACGTAGCTATTTTTATCGATTTTATGAACTTTTCAGACGATCGTTGACTACATTTATATAAGAAAACCTTTAAATTGTTAAATATTTACTGAATTGATTATCCTCTATTTTTAAACTTTAAAGTTTTTAATTTTCAATTACATTTCCATTATTTCACCTAGATTATTTTTTTACTAACTAGCCGTCAAAAATCGATATCTATGATGAAGAGATTTTTTACTATAGAGTATAGAGGCTATAGATGAAGAAAACTATTGGAAAAGTGCGAGTATACATGGGCTCCAGCGTAACCTTTATTCTTAAGTGTCTGATTGCTAGAATATGCTCAACAAAACAGTGAACCAAACCCCATCCATTTGGTACCTTGTTACTGGTATCCTTAGTCCGTTCGCCGAAAAAACTGAATTAATTACGTTAAATCTTATTAGTACAAGACTTCTATCAAATTCTATGTTTCGGAATCTAGAATATCACAATAAAATTTGATATATTGAGAAATCGTATACTTTTCTATAAACAGTTCCACGCTGCAAATATATGAAATCCTGTCAAGACAAAAATTCATCAAATCCTATGCTTTACAATGTCGAATATTTTTATGAAATAAAATTAAAAGTATGCCTGCCCGGATAAGATATGACAGAGTTTTAATTGAAAACTGCTGATAGAAAAAGTATGAGATTTTACAATGGACAGGCTGTCCCTAGGGATCGCGGGACCTTGCAGTTGGTGGGAGGGCTTATGGGTACCATAGGAATATAGATCTCGATAGGTGAATCAAAGAGGCTGCATCGTGAGGTATAGCTACTCTGAGGAACTGACGGATATCAGTGGGACTTGAACTAAGGAGGAATCTTTCCAGGAAGAATGGCAAATCCTCCTGGAATATCAAGGGCACGAGTTCTTATACTCCCAAGCTACGATATGATTGCCATGTCAAGGGCTGTATAGTACCAGGGTTAAAAAATCCTCGAACATCCCGGCCTGCCCCCCTCAGTAGAGGCGGAAAGGCCCGGGTCTCAAAGAAGGTGCCTTAACGGGGACTTTGGGACACCAAGTCGAATCCCATAGTATGTGGACCCGCCCTCTGAAAGCGGGGCTCTGCAGAGGTTGTTTCTTATTTCCCTAGCTTCTCGTGGGACAATGGAATGATAAATGAAAAACAAAACAAACAAAATGAGGGTCCCGTTCCGGGACACTCTTCTAACCCACAGCCAGTGGTGGAAAGTCCCTTAGGGGGCAGTCCACCACGAGCGGTGCGAACTCCTGGAGCCCTTGTGGCTCTGGATTACCGACCTTATCTATGGTCCCTGAATAAGCCTTTCAATGGATGAGACGGGAATTCCCATGATGAAGATTAATCTGCACCACAGCCTCGGGGGTTCTGGCCGGTCGCTTGTCATTGGTGCAGGCAGAAATTGCCCTGATCCGAAAATCCTGGTTATAAAGGGTAAGGATTCGTTGCTGGTCAGAATGTGGCTCCATATATAAGGGGCCACAAGAAAAAGCGCCAAGGGCATGCATATCCGTCAAGGGTATCAATGTGATCTTGGTGCCTGAATTCTGCTCTAAAGATCTCGCTATTATTGAGGTGAGACTCAGGGGCAGTAGCGGAGTAAGGCAGACTGCCTCGGCTAATTTCCCTGGCGATGCTGAGGGGCTTTCGCCCCTCCGTGAGGTGGATGCTCTGATTCGGAAATGTCAAGTACTCCCTAGGGACTGAAAAGTGACGTCAGAGGTGAATAATGAAAATTATACATCTATGAGCTCGCATTTTACAATTCTCAGTCCACTCAACGTCAAAACTTCGAGGAAATTTTGGTTGCAGATAATAGAATTCCGCGGTTATTTATGGAAAGTTACCATATATAATTGATTAAATTACCGTAAATTACCGAAAATGTTCATAAATTTCCGGAAATTTATAGATATTTAAAAAAATGAATATTGTGTAATTTATGGTAACCTATAAATGATGAAAAATTTATGGAAATTTTTAAAAATTAATTTCAGATAATATATGGTAAGTTACCATATTTACCTGTAAAATCACCGTAAATGACCGGAAATTTTCATAAATTTCCGGAAATTAATGGAAATTTTTAAAAATGAATATTGGATAATTCATGGTAAGTTACTATATTTACTGGTGAAATTACCATAAATTATCGAAAATTTTCTTAATTTCCGGAAATTCTTTTAAATGAATATTGGTTAATTTACGGCAAGTTACCATAAATGACGGGACATTTTCATAAATTTCCGGAAATTTATGGGATTAAGAAAAATTAATTTTAGATAATTTATGGTGAGTTACCATATTTACCTGTAAAATCACCGTAAATGACCGAAAATTTTCATGAGTTTCCGGAAATTTTTGAAAATGAATATTGGGTAATTTATGGTAAGTTAGTATATTTACTGGTGAAATTACCATAAATTATTAACAATTTTGATAAATTTTCGGAAATTTAAAAAAATGAATGTTGGGTAATTTATGGTAAGTTACTATATTTACTGGTAAAATAACGATAAATTACCGAACATTTTCATACATTTCCGGAAATTTATGGAAATTTTCAAAAATGAATTTTGGGTAATTTATGGTATGTTACCATATTTACCTTTAAAATTATCATAAATTACCGAAAATTGTCATAAATTTCCGGAAATTTTAAAAAATGAATATTGGGCAATTTATGATAAGTTGCTCTATTTACTAGTTAAATTACCATAAATTACCGGAAATTTTCTTAAATTTCCGGAAATTCATCAAAATTTCTAAAAATGAATTTTGGGTAATTTATGGTAAACTACCATATTTATCGGGAAAATTACCATAAATGACCAAAAATGCCCATAAATTTCCGAAAATTTATAGACATATTTAAATTGAATCCGGCAATTTTTTTATTGAAGTTTTGATAATTGGGAATAAGTTACCATAAATTTCATAATGCTAATATGATGCTGATATGAACTGCAATCATGACTGTGCTAAAACAATCATAAATTGTTAAAAAAATGTTGTTAAACATTTATTTATTAGTTTTGAAGTAGTATTTATGTATTGGAAACGATTTATATTGAAAAACTATAACAAAATCGTAATTAGCGCCAGAAACTCGCAAAACCTTAATTTTTACTTATCGGTTTTTTTGGGACTCTATAAACTAGACTTATGGAAGACATATTTGCAAAACTAGTAGTCTTGCGCGCGCCAAAGCGCGTGCCTATTATTTTTTTTTATAAAAAACAATAAACCAAATGCTTATTTTATGTATGTCATTTATATTTAATTAATGTTACAAAATATTTGTACAAAATAATTAGAAGGCACCACAGGATGACGTACGTAGCCTCAAATATGGAACTCCTTTTAATTTGTTTCTCTGTTAAAGCTAAAGGAGTAATGATAGTTACTACGAATAATATTAATTTTTTTTATCATATGAGTCTGACAAAATTTAAAAGAATGAATGATACATAGAATAATGGCAGTAATTACCAATCTCTCAGTTTTTAAGAAACGTGATAACAGATTTTTAAGTTGTCAACTATTTGGGTTATATTTTTAAAATTTGTCTTTTTTTGTTGATCACTGGGGTTAATAATAAAGATCCAAACTTATTTTGCAACGTTTCGTTAGCTTGGTCTCCTGACCTCTTCAGGCTAAAATTTTATTGAATACCCCAATATTAACCCCAGTGATCAACAAAAAAAAAACAAATCTTCAAACTAAACATGGAGGGTGACAGATATTTCAATACCAATAATACAAGTCTTGGATCTAATATGGACTCTACACGACGAAACACACCAAGTTTTTTTCATCATATTGAAAAAGTTTATGGAATAAACAACAAATTACTTCTAAAACGAATTACTACTACTAATCGCCGTTTAGCTGAGACGTCTGCTGCATACAATAACTATACATCTAAACAAATCTTACAATTAGAAGTTCGAGATATTAATTATCATATCCAATATTGAAATAAATCTCTAGTAAACATCCAAAAACAGATTATGAAGTCTGGAATAGAATATTATACTATACATTTTTTTTAAATCGTCTAGTACTAAATATAATACCATCATACGCAATTGTAATGTTCATCATAAAAGAAAGTTTGATACTTTGCTATTAGAAAATGATCTTGAAAAATCTGTAAACGGAGACTCTTGGTTCAGGAACCTGTCTGAAATACAAATTCCGGTAGAAGTTATTGATACTGTATCTCTGGGTCCGAATCATTGTGTACCGCCGAAATTTTCTACTAAAGTATAATAGGTAAACAGCGACAATTTATATATATTATATATAGATTGAATACTCTCCAGTTTATTTTTATTTGATACATGTATTTTTCCTTCTAGAATGAGCCTCGAAAAGGACCTCAAATTACAGGTTGAAACATGTCGGCAAATTTTTAATAAAGAAAATTTTTTAACACCAAAAGAAGCGGAACAGGCCTTAATGTACATTATTGATTCAAAAAAGATTATTCTTCAACCAACAGAAATTAATTTTAAACGAAAGAGTTAAGTTTTTAAGCTAACAAGTTAAATCTTTCACCAAACAACAAAATTACTTTTAAAACAAACAGTTAAATTTACAACAAAATAGCTTATCTTTCAAGCAAAGAGATGAATTTTTCACCTGATTGTTGCAATTTTAACTTTCAAAAACAAATTTTCAAACAACCAAACGTCTACTAAAAAAGATGAATTCTAAGTCCGAAAGTAGAATTTTTTAGAAGACAGTTGAATTTTTTGTTTAAAATGACGAATTTTCAATAAAACAGTTGAACTTTCATCCAGGAAAGGGGGTTCATTCAAGAGAGAAAGAAAATTTGATCAAAATTATTAAATTTAAGGTTGAAAGTTCAACTGCTTTGTATAAAGCTCATCCTTTTGGCTTGAAGATTTAACATTTTGGACAAAATTTTTTTCTTTTTGACATCTGTTTTGGTTAAGGATTGAATCATTTTGTTGAAAATTCGTCTTTCTTGTTCAATTCAATTTTTTTTTTATTTAAAGTGAAAATCTTCTCTTGTATGAAATATAAAATATTGAATTTTTTTTTCGGAATTCATTCTTTTTGGTAAAAAATTCAACTATTTTGTTGAAAATTGATCTAAATGTCAATTCATAAGAAACAGTGACCAAACACAACACATGCTGACCCTAACAAAGGGTTGTATTCGGTTTAAAACTTCTAAAAAAAATGCTAAACTTTTATTATTCTGAATTGTTTCACATTTTTACCATTATCATCAAAAACTTCAAGGTTCACAGAATTATTTTACGATTTCTACATAAATTTCGAAAGCTTAGTTTGAAAGGACTTCAGCTCGAAAAATATAATGTACCATTAAACTTACCACCAAACGGGGTAATTTCGGGCATATGGGGTAAATTCGGACACTTCTAAATTCCTTGAATTTATAGGATAAATTACTCAAAACTGTTTCAAGAATCTAAAACTTAACGGGTAAACTTTTCTGTCCTGGCATACTACTCTAGCTTCCTGCACGTCCATGCATTTTTTCATGCAAGCTCTCGTGTTTCTAATATATATATGTATATATATATATATATATATATATTCGGTGAATGTAATTGAGTTGTTGTTCGGTCCCCTTCGCGAGGATCTCCCGGTGGAGTCCAAGCATTGGACCATCCATTTTTCAGTTTATGATGCGGCGAGAGCTTTGGTCGATTCAAATCGAAGGTTTATCTGACGATGGATCGAAAGACCAAAAGGCGCTTGCATCAACTGAATAAGAAGATTGGCTGTGCAAGACAGAATGCGTCCTGTGTTCAGTGTGTGATTGACTACATCGTATCTGGTAGGCCACTCACGAAAAGCGTCCGAAAGTTCACCCACGAACAGAGAATCTATCGTTACATACTGAAAAAGTGAAAGCTGCTGACAATCAAGTCGAAAATTATTGATAAAATACGGGTGTTATCTGACGCAAGGACGATAATACAGAAGAGGGATGAGTGAGTCAGGGAGAATCCACAGTTTCTTGTTGACCCATCGCCCCTCTTCCGCGATCTCTCTGTTTCTGTCAAAAATCTACCCAAGCCCGGCTAGTTAGAGACTTTTTGCAGAGAGGTATACCAGATCCCGAAAATATTGAAATTGAAAGAAAATACTCGTAATATCAAATGCTGCAAGGAGTTTTGCGACAACCTCAAACCATCTGAGGGGGAATGTACATCAATCACTGCCGGATAGGTAAAAATACACTTAGGGGCACGAAGAACTTTTCCGCTGCAGGACCATATGGTATCAAGAACTTCTGGTGGAAGAAGTTTACTTCTACGCACCAAAATCTGGCCCGCATCTTAACCTCATATTTAAATTCGGGGAAGCCCATTCCGCAATGGCTGGTGTTAGGACGCACTGTAATCCTACCGAAGAAAGGCGACTTGTCCAACACAGAACTATAGGCCAATACCTATTTTGAACACGCTGTATAAGATTTTTACAGCTCTCCTGAACGAAAGCATAGTTCGGACAATTGGACCAGCGTGGAGAGAGATTTGAGAACAACGTGGCTCGAAAAATGTGTAGTTAGTGGAGGCAGCGTAGACCAAAAATGTAAGTTATCTAACATCGGTCTGTAACAGCTCGAGTTTGAATAATTTTTTTTGAAATGATCCAAATTGGAAGTACTAAAAGTTTTACAACTTTAAAATTTGTGCTCTAAATGCAAAAAATAAAAAATATCTGAAATTTGAGAGAAAAAAGTGGAGCGTAGTGCATTGATTTTTTTACCTAAAAATGAAAAATAATAATTAATTATCAAACGTAATTAATAATGAGATATTTAATTAGGATTTTATTAATTGTGTAGATCTCGAGACAGTGAGGGTACGTGGGTTAGCTTTCGCAGATGACAAGGTTGTTATAGCAGAATCAATCGAAAAGTTGCAATGAATGTGGAGCAAACTAAATACAAGAATGAAGAACATGGGCCTCAAAATTAACGTAAATAAAAAAATATCATAGTGTTTGAAGGAAAAGGTGAGAAAAAAATGTGCAAAATCGTCCTAAATGATGAGAGATTAGAACAAGTTGATAAGTACATATATCTAGGTAGCCTATTTACTGGTGAAGGAAAGATAGATGGGCAGTTAGATAGGCGCATAAACAAGGGTCGGAAGGTTATCGGTAGAGCAGGGTTCATTCTCAGAAGTAAAAATATATCAACAGAGGCTAAAATGGCAATACATAACTCTATATTTGTACTGACTGTGCTATACGGTAGCGAGACATGAACCTGTCAAGAAGAGGATAAGAGTTAAACTAGTGCGATCGGCATGAGACCTCTGCGCAAAATTTGCGGGAAAACACTGATGGACAAATTGAGAAACAAAATAATCATCAAAGAATGTGGTGCAACAGAGACAATAGTTGACACGTGGGAAAGAGATCAGTTGAGATGGTTCGGACATGTTGAAAGAATGAAAAATCAACCTCTAACGAAACAAGTGTATAAAGGTAAAGTAAATGGCAGTATGCCCAGAGGCAGACCGCCATAAAGAAATTGCATAAAAAAAGGCATGGACGTGAAGGAAGCTGGAGAAGTATGCCAGGACAGAAAAGTGTGGCGACAAATAATTTGTAAAAAGAATGGGAGTAGAGTGAATGAAGTCTGAAACAAAAGACCTTGGTTACTAGTGGGTCCAAGTGGGGAATCTCACATAACAACCTTGCGAAGCTCTTTACTTGGGATGATCGCTAGAGAGATTGGTCAGCAACCTGGGTCGCAGCAGTATTGCGGAACGAACGTGCTATTTGAATAAATAACATGAAAATTCTAGATCGATTTAAAAAATCCATACCTCCTTTCCAACACTACTACTTTCCAAGCGAGCGAGCCATGCCTATCCCGAAAAGGAAATGACTTAATGGTATGATAATAATAATTTTTCTTCCCCCCCCCCCCTACCTTGTAACAGAATTTTTGGTGGGACTGACGTTACAACAATGACTCTCCACCGTACGACGAATCACTTGTTAACTCGGACATGATTTTCGACTCACAAAATAAAATACACGCATAAAGGTGGTAGTTGGGTGTAAAATTTAAACCATGAATAATACAAACAATAAAATAGCCTCGGAATGGACTGAATCGTTCCAAAATTATTACAATTGAAGAACTATGTGGGAACATATTAATCCAAATTAATTCTACATAAAACGGATTTGATTCTCTTGAAAGAAAGAATACAACATACCAAATTTTTCTGGCACACTACCTCGAAAAAACTATCAAAACTTCACCTTTTCCTATCAAACACCCTCATATTTGACATTTGGTCTACATTGGACCGCTTATCATTTGACCAATCCCAACGTATTAAAGATCTTTCCACTCAAAAACAAGAAATAAAATTTGACAAATTATTTCCAGAAAAACACACACCACTATCTAACACAGTAAAACACATTTCTAGCCATCCTCTCAGCCATTCCAACTTAACAAAACAAGAAAAAACAGCAATGAAAGAACTCAATCGAAATAAAGACATCATAATATTACTCGCAGACAAAGGTAACACAACAGTAATAATGAATAAAGGAGACTAAAACAACAAAATCATGGACCTTCTAACTGAAGATACATATAAAAAAATGGAAAAAGACCCCACAAAAACTATAGTCAGCAAAACAAAGAGCCTTATAAAAGACTCTAAACTTGACAGCAAAACAATATCTAAACTAATACCTACTAATCCCATCTCTCCAAAAATTTACGGACCCAAAAATCCACTCAGACCGATCGTCAGCGCAATAAACTCACCAACTTGCAACCTAGCGCTTCCTCATCAAAGAACTGAATCCTTTTACAGGAAACTCTATCACACACGTCCAAAACTCTTTTGACTTTATCGAAAAGATGCAACAGATTCACATTCAACCCTAAGACATCCTAGTAAGTGTCGAAGTAGTATCTCTCTTTATGCAAGTACCAATTTCTGATACAATCGATATTATTAAATCCTTTGCAAACTTCCCCTCTGATCTCATACCTTTGATAGAAACACTGTCTCAATAATAATTACTTCTCTTTCAATAACCAATTCTACGAACAAACCGCAAGAGCACCAATGGGATCTCCAATTTCACATGTAATAGCCAACATCTTTATGGAACATCTTGAAACTAAAATCTTTAACCAACCCAAGCTTAAACGGAATTTTGGTGCCGTTACATTGACGACACTTTTGTCATCTGGAGACATGGACTAAATGAACTATACAAGTTTTCCGATTTCATCAATCGATTACACCCAAATATCTAGTTCATCATGGAAATTGAACAAAACGAAAAATTGCCCTTTTTTGGACGTACTAGTTTACAAAAGATCTGATAACACATTAGGACATGAAGTTTACAGAAAACCCACCCATACAAACAGAATGCCCCACCGTATTCACGAATAGCACCAATTTTCAAGCAATAATGCGTTCAATAATCAGTCCATGTAAAGGTCGCGTGGTGCATTTGCTAATACATCAAGGGGCAAAAAACAATAGCGTAACGAACTAGGCAATTAATGAAACGAAATTTTAATTGATTTTGAAAATAAAAATATCAAGGTACAAAGAAATTTTTACTTTGTGCCTCCAATCGAAGCCTGATTGAAATAAGGTGTTCGTTCCAATTTTGCTTGCAGAAGGTGATGGTTCGCAGTTTGTTCGAAGAAGGTTTTGGTTCCGAATCATCTCGAAAAAGGTGTTGGTTCGGATTTTGTTCAAAAAAGGCGTTCGTTCGGCCAAGTATTTCATTCTTGAATTTTTGTAATGATACCACGGACGCGGAGGATCGAATTTTTTCAAAAGTAAAGTTTCCCTTTTTTAACAAAAGAAGTTTTCTGTGAATCTAAAAAGTTAAGTCAGATTTAATTTTTCCGTTTGAATTAAACCGAATGATAAACAGCAATTCAAATTTGCGATAAATTTAATTCAGAAATAGTATAAATCGTGATTAATTTTGTCGGCATTTTTTTAATTATTGTAATTTTTAGTTTATTCTGAGTAAAAAATAAAATATTGAACAGTAGAATATAATAAATTTTAGAAGTGAATCGAATTAATGAAATATAACATTTTTTATTCCTTTAAATAAAACAATTTGTCACTAGAAATGTATTGACATATTATATGATTCCTGGCTATACGTATCTTCAAAGGCTATCTTCGCAAATTCGTTAGAAAGCTTCAGTCGGAACTGAGCTTAGTTTCAAATCACTACCGTGGATTATGTTATTATTTTAATAAACTATGCTACTAACAAAATACTAGCAATGGAAGGTAGGTGACATTAGAATTATGATTTTTTATAAATTCTAGTTATTCTGTATAAATATGGACTAAATTATATGCATATACATATATATTAGGGCGGTTCTAAAAAAACGTTTTATTTTTCGGCGGTCGTATCGCGACAGTTTGTTTCTCTGAGTGAGGAAATACGCTCTTAATTTTTTCAGAATTTGAAAAATTATTAAGAGGTTTGGAGCGTCAAATATACATAAAAAGTGAGCTTCTCGTAGTTTTTGGTTTCTTTCAAATATGTATATTAATTTTACAGAAATATCTTATAAATGAGAAATGTAGCTGATACAAAGGAAAGATCTCTCATTTGGTGTTCGATTGGAAAGTAATTATTTTGCGCCGGTAAAAGCCATCAAAAGAACCATTTCTTATGATGCAACATTTTAGTTTTGCATAAGAAACTTTATTATGAAATCGCTAAATAATTTAATTACAATTGTAATAACAATTTATAGAGTTTTTTTATAAATGATTATGTAAGTAATTATATACTAATTAGCCTAACTAATACAAATTATAATTATACGAAAATAAATTATCGATTGCTTCTTAGTTTCAACCGTGGGGTTACAAAAGTATCTTTTTCTAACACATATAACAAATTTTGTATTAGTTTCCTAATTCTATAGTACTGTTATTGAAAAAAACAATAAACTTTGCAGCTTAATCAGCCCTCTCACCAGAAGTATGAGATTCCAGAAGAAATAAAATCATTCCTAAATAATATTTTATTTTGTACAAACTTATATATGTAAAATGTACATAGATGTATTCTGTGAAAAAATTCGAGACTTATTTAATTTTCCGTTTTTTTTTCGAATTTGAAAATTTCCGAATATCAATTTTTTAATTATAATCAATAGTAATGAATTATTTTCATCAATTTAAAATGTTGTCGAACATAAATGTCGAGAATTAAGAATAAAATAGTCAAAGGAAACATTTTTTGGTATTATATTAAGGTATTTTTAGTTTTCTTTTTTTTAAATAGAAATACGAAAATAGAGTGTATATTTTTTGTTTGCATAAAAGGGTTTCTTTAATTTGTCCGGAACGTTCACGTAAAAATTCAAATTATCCTTTTCAGGAATACAATATTAAAGGAAAAATTTTTTTTTCGGGTTTCACAAGTTTTCATTATAAAAATAAAAAGATGGAATATGAAAGTCAGGATTTTCAATAATTATCTTCAATTACTTCCATTCTATTCTTATTATTGATTTAAGTATAGCCAACAGTAAAATTTGTTATACAATGGTAAAATTATCCCTTTCTTTCTAGATCTAGATTTTATACCGAAGTATCTTTATCATTCTTTCAGGGCCTTGTTCATTCTTTAAATATATAACACTATTTTACTTTTTTTAAGTAATACGAATAAATTACACATAATAAGAATATTTTTTAAATGGGGAAAAGTTACTTTCAGTCCTCGAGAATAAATAGATAATCCATAACCATGAAAAAAATTCAAATTCCCGCTCAAACAAAGCAGTATTTAATTTTTTTCTTGTATTTTTCACGTGCTTTAATATTTTACTGCAATTTAAAAGTTTATTTCTGTGGATTAACTTTAAATAAAACTCATAAAAATCGTGGAAAATTGTTTTAAATATTTTAATAGTACTTGCTGAAATCTAAGAGTTTCGTTTCACAGAGCAATGTCATTTTTTTAGATGACAGTTACTCCCAGTGGGACCCTGCGGTGGTTGTTAACCTTTAGTTTTATATATATATTCATGAATTTTCAAACAAAGAAAAGAATTTGCAACCAAAATGATAAATATTAGTCGACAACAAGATTAATATTTTATCACAAAAAGACGAACTTTCAATAAAATACAGGAATTTGTAACAAAATAGTTGAATTTTCAATTGAACAATATAAATTTTTGACTAAGAATTAAGTTTTTCAAACAAAAAGATAATTTGCAACAAAATATAGTTAAATTATGAAAAAAAAAGATTTTTCAACTGAAATGATGGATCATCCACTGTTATATGGTAAGAGAAGAAGCGCAAAGGGATAAATTAAGTACTAGAGCGGGGAAGAGGGTATGGAATTTTGAGACGAAGCTTTGGGAGGGAAAGGGAGGGGAATTAGCGAGAAAGTGTTTGATGGAGGTAGAAGAAAGGAGAGGGTGGGCGATAGAATTAGCGAGATGGGAAGGAGAAAGGAGGTAGTTCTTTAAGGCTAGAGATATATAAGATAGGGTTGGAGTAAACTATGAAGAAGTGAAAAAAAGGGAGAGGGAAAGACAATTATTAGAAAGATGGGGTATGATTGAGGAATCAAAATTTAATAAATAGCATAAGATGATAAAAAAGGAAGGAGTACCAAAGTATTTCGAAAAGGGATGGGGAGAGAAGAGATGGACCAGAATAGCAAGGTTTAGATTGGGACACGAGGTAAGGGTAGGTATGTATTGGAAAAAGAAAGAGAGCAGGAAGTGCAGAATCTGTAACTGGGAACAGGACATATGGGAGCATGTATGGGCAGGATGTAGGAGAGGAATGGAAGATAAAGGAATCTGGCAAGAGAATGTGGTAAAGATTCTAGGGGAGGATGAAAACGGAAGTCGCTTAAATTAGAAGCATGAAGATTTGTAAGTAAGGGTTATGTAATAGCTTTATTAGATTAAGATGCGTTTGCATTATCGCTATCTCTCTCTCTCTCTCTCTCTCGCTCGCTCGCTTGCACTCTCGCTTCCGATAGAAATAAGGATCCAGATATAAGATTTTCTGTAAATAGGTGTAAATAACTGTAAATAGTAAGGATAAGATTGTATACAATATGTAGACGGAAGAATTGGAAGAAATGGAAGTCATGTAAACCCTCCGAGTAATTCCGTTAAAATTCAGGCCAAGGGTCTTAGCAGCCTGCTCCGCGGCTTTGTAAAGGAACGCTCCTTTGCCAACCATCTCGTGATTCCTGACCATTTTTAGGAGAGATTCTAGTGCGAAATACAAACAATATTTCCTTTGAACAATTTCACAACTTTGTATCGTTTCCTGTGGATTCTACTGCGTGGTGAACAATATTTTTAAAATTATTTTTATATTACGGAGACAAGGGTTAACAAATATTTAACGAAAATGAGAAACAAAGTTCAAATAAATGTGTTTCCTGTTTGCATACTTCAAACGCTTTCGGGCCTCTGAGCATCTCGTTTTAAAGGAGAACTTTCTCTTTAATAATCGGTCCAGATACTTTATCGCTTGCTTGATTAAGCCATTTGAAAAAAGCAACATCCAAAATCACATTATCTTTTTCACCATGCAAAGCAGTTTCATAACCAGAAGCTTCGTCATCTTGGTCATCTACAAATGTGAGTCAAACGACTGGTGTATGTATTAGCGAGCGGATTGCTGAAAAATAATAAGTTGCCCTTTACCCAATTCTAATATATTTAGCTTACAGCCAAATGCGTCAGTCTTCAACTTCAGCAGGGCATCACACTCTTCATTCGCATGAATCTTTTCACCAATACCCTAATAGTGCAGATGCTAGTTTTCAACTAGTGTTTGGGAGGGCAGGGAACGAGAAATTCGAAAACGGCAAAAAATCGACAAGAAAACCTGTATCGGCTGCAGTAAAGGAAACTCCAAAGTTTCTACGACAGCCTTTTAGTCAGGGTCCTCATACTCTAGGAAGATTTTTCTATTATAATCAACCACTCACTCCTGATAAATATGCAAGAGAGCATGAAGCTTATTCATCGTATCGAAGTCCTTACGGCTACTATGTTGATCTTCCTTATCCTCCAACTGCTTGAAATTATTCTGGTGGTTCTAGATCTGGCTAAAGAAAATAATAAGCCAAATAAGTTTCTGACATTCTTAGCCCAGACGGAACCCTTTTCTTAAAAGTATTAGTCTCGTTAGCTAGATCCAGAATTTCCAGAATGATCCCCAGAATTTGGAGGATAAGAAGGATTATCAGGGTAGCCACAACGATTTTCATTGCATTGATAAGCTATATACTCTTTCAAATATTTCATAAGAGTGCGTTGTAATAAAAATACACATTTTTAATGTTCGCGGCAGATGGACGATTAATCAAAGGCTATTTTGCACATATTAACGCAAGTATTTAGATTGGCAGGTATGATACTAGGGTATTCCTGTCGAGTAACATCGGAAATACGCGGCATAGTAGGAAAAGCGGCGTCTTTCAGACGACATATCGCAATCAAACGTTGTCGAAGCAACATCGATTTTGTATAATGTTCACATATTTTTTTCTTTTGGACGCAAGTTTACAATGAAAAATTGAGGACTAGCTTGGTCACGTGACCCACTCGTCACATGGCCTTAAGCAATCATTAATTATTACTGAATGATAATCTGATAAGTCAGTCACATTTCCGTATAATTTTTGGTCGATACAGTAGACAAAACTTGATATATTTCATCATAAGTACCAGCTGTGGATAATTTTGTATAAAATTTGTCTATAAAATAAAAAATTATTTATTATATTTTATGAATTAAATTAAAAAATGGTTTTTGTCTATAAATTGTTCAAATTTAGTGCGAATCAATTGAAGAATCACTGCCAATTCCCATGAATCAATTTTCACTCACTTATTTGTTTATAACAAACTCAATACATTTTTAAACAATTGCTAAGCTATTAGACAACTTTTATGAATAGTTGCGTCATTGATTCTAGGTATTTCGTATTAAATCCAAGTATTTTTGGAATACCGGTTCTTTTTTTAAAAAAATATGTTTCATTTTTGTTATGAAGTAATTTTTTTCAAATTCGACCATGACAGATTTATGCGGAGTTTTATTGGCTTCAATTTTAAAAAAAAAGTTTAAATCACTCGAAAAATCGCTTCTGAATATCAATTGGCCAACAGAAAAAATTTGTTGTCCCAGTGTGGAGCGACTGATTAGATTACAAAAAAATAATTAATTTCCCTATTTTTCAAGGAAAGCCTCTCAAAATTGACAAGATGAGCAAATTTATTTCTATAAACTATGCAATAATCTGTGAAATCTGAAATGCTGAAAAATTCCAAGATAGTAGCTGTTTAGATTACAAAAAAATTCATTATTTCGCTATTTTTTTAAAGAAAGCCTCTCAAAGTTGAAAATATCAGGACATTGATTAGCAGAAACTGTGCAATAGTCAGTAGCAGACAGAATTTTCACAAAATCAAAGCATACGCCATCTTGGATGTTTTTTAAACTTTGGATGTCACTTACTCTGGCACAGTTTTTGCAAATAAATGTGCTTATCTTGTCAAGTAGGAAATACTTTGTTGAAAAAATTAATAATTTGTTTTTAATCTAAATAGCTTTCATTTCGTATTTTTTCAAAATTTTTAATTGTCAATGTCAGCACTTGTTTTGTAGCTATCAACTGTATGTCTGTCTGTATGTCTGTCTGTATGTCTGGTTACCTGAATGTTGTAGCCACGCTAACTTTTGAAGGATTTGTCAAATCGAGTCAGCCTTTGATAAACTTTTTAAGGGTCCCAAAATGAAGGTTAAGTTCGTTAACCAGATATTTCCGACCAAAGCACCTGACCGGCAATTGGAAGACGTGAGGTTCGATTCCCACCGGAGCGAAGGAGAAAGATCTTTTTTCAGAAATTAAAAATGTTTAATTTCTCAAAAAAGATCTTCTTCTTCGCTACGGTCTCTCTAGTAGCTTAGTGGTTAAAGCACCTGGCCGGCAATTGGAAGACGTGAGGTTCGATTCCGACCGGAGCGAAGGAGAAATATATTTTTCGGAAATTAAAAATTTTTTATTTATAAATTTTCGTGTATCTGGAAAAGTATCTGCCTTCGATCTCTCTAGTAGCTTAGTCGTTAAAGCACCCGACCGGCAATCGGAAGACGTGAGGTTCGATTCTCACCGGAGTGAAGGAGAAATATCTTTTTTCAGAAATAAAAAATTTGTAATAAAAAAATAGTATTGACGCTGATGTAATAATCTATCAATATTAGGGATCTACTGTAGAAAGTGATTTTTAAGGCGCTCTTTTATGATCCTTTTACCCAAATGCTTTCGCTATTCCAGCAGAGGGAAACCGGCTTGTGAGGGAGGCTATTATGGAAATTTTACTGCTACTTGATCTTTTTATTCAGTCACTCTGTTATTTCAGATTTTTATTACAGCTCAATCGTTTAGTTTTTTATGTTCCTTGATAAACTTTTGAAATAAAATTCAATTAGAGACTTTACCAGGCTTCATAGTGAAGGGGAAACAACTCAGGAAATCCGCTGGACCGTTCGTCTTTTCGAACTAGTAATCTGGTACAATCCAAGCAATCGAGTCTAATCTGGAGTAATCCACTTGTAATTCGAAGTAATCCCCTTGTAATCTAAAGTAATCTCCTTGTAATCAAAAGTAATCTACTCTAAATCCAATGTAATAAATGGTATTTGGAGTAATCCCAGTATTTCGGAGTAATCCACTTGCAATACAATTAAATAAATGTTCCGAGCAATCCCATTATTCGGAGTAATCCACTTGTAATCCAGTGTAATAAATGGTATTTGGAGTAATCCGGAGTAATCCATTTGTTATTCAAAGTAATCTATGTTATCGGAGTAATTATAGTATTCCGAAATAATATACTTGTAATCCGAGGTAATCCCCTTGTAATCTAAAGTAATCTCCTTGTAATCCAAAGTAATACACATTAAATCCAATGTAATAAATGGTATTTGGAGTAATCCCAATATTTCGGAGTAATTCACTTGCAATACAAGTAAATAAATGTTCCGAGCAATCCCAGTATTCGGAGTAATTCACTTGTAATCCAATGTAATAAATGGTATTCGGAGTAATCCCAGTAATCTTTATTGCTGTTCCTGCTAATGATCTTTCGATCAGATAGTGAGTTTCATGCTCCATTGGTTGGACAGCATCCCAGTATTGTCTCATTTGTTCTATATAGGAAATGGGTCTGCTCGCACCTCGGACCTCTGGCAGTACGTATTGTATGTTGGTTCTCCGTGGCACCTCCTCCCGTTCTATGCTCTGCATGCTGCTGATGTGTGGTCGATGTTCTTTCGTGAAGTTGAGTTCCGCTGCTCTCGGACCCCATTCTTGAAATTGCGTTTTGAGTTCTCTGAGATAGTCTGTTAACTTCTGCTTCCATCTGATTTATTCTTGTTCGAGTTGCGGTTTCATTTTCAGCTTCTTGTTACTCTTTTCTCTCTATATCTTGTTGTATTTTGCTGTAGATTCGATCCTCCATATTTCTTATCATTTGAGCAATCGCCTGCAGTGTTACTTGTTGTGTCGCGGCTGTTTCGTTGCCATGTTCCATATCGCTATGTGTTTCTTCTATTGTCTCCTCCATTTCTTCGTTTGTAGCTGTTTTGTTCTTATTTCTCTCTTGCTTGGCCTACCCATTATTAAAAAAGTACTTAAAAAAAAAAAATTGTTCACAGTTTATTTCCTTTTTTATTGTTTTTCTTTCTGTGCACTTCACTTGACTTTTCGCTCAATTTGCTTCACTTCGAAACTTTTTCTTCCTTTCATCAACTAGATATCTTTCTAAATTTATCATATTTTGCGGTTTATTTTTCCGACTTCTCGGCGGTTGTAAGTAAATTCTTTTTAATTCTTTCTTACCCATTAATTTATCTAGGGCTTCTATTGTGCTCATATTCTTTTTTAGAATCCTTATTTCTTTTGAAGACTCATTCAGGCCTCACGTTGGGGTGCCAATGAAAGCCTCTTATAGCTCTCTTAAATATTCTTCAACTCTTATTTCTATATAGGATCGCCGCAGGAGAAGAAATAAATATTCTATCGTTTAAAATATAGATTCTAAGATTTATTTAATGCATTGAAACATAAAAATAATCATATAATAAAGATTTTGACATAGTCTCTTTTTAAATGTATCCTAAACTTGATATTTTTCCTATCTTCTACGCCTGCTAGCTCACTATCAGAAATGTTCACAGTTCAAATATTTGTATATAGAAATATATATATATCTAGTCTTAGGATTTCGCTCTAAAACCTATCCACAATTTTTTCGGTTGTAATTTTTCTTTATTTGAACCGAAGTCTTCAGGACTTTTATTTTTATCTTTCTTTTGGAATTCTGTCTCCACTCTATCTATATAGCATATCTTTGTGTAATAAGTAAGGAGATTGTGTACATATAGGTTCTGCATATCTACGTAATAGACTAGCTTCACAGGTTTTTGTATCAGATACACGCAAAGTAGGTTGGTTTCTCTTGAGGATTTTATATTCGCCAACATTTTTACTTTTATCTATAGCTTTTTGGTCAGTTGATACATAGCTGTCTTCGTAGGAGATTATGAAATCATAATTAGGAATTAGAGAAAGGAATACCTTATTGAATTTGGTTGGTATTGGGACTATTCTTTCAGGGATCCTTCTTTTTTTTCTAAAACTGGAATGTCGATTATATAAGTAAACAATCCTTGGATTATTGCTACGTTGATGGAACTGATTTCGATTATGTGCTGGTAATTTTCTCCAGCATTATCGAAATGATATCTGGTTCTATGATAAGCTTCGAATTTCATTCATCTACTAGGATTCATCATCATTTCATCTACTAGGAGGGTGGCTACAATTGATTTACCATTAATGAAGTTGTCTTTAGTGTTTGAATTTACTGTTTGACTCAGTTTTGTAGCAGTTTTGGATTCTTCTCCTGTTTTATCATGTAAGAGTTTATAGTCCGTTGAGGAGGTGTCCAATATAAGCTTGAGGATTTTTGTATGGTTAGTCAGTATTGTGGCTATATCTTCATTGCCATTATATATTTTATCAGATTCTGAATTTATTTGCGTGAGGTCTGATACAGTGAGAGTTCCAAAAATGGTTTTGGAAATGACTCCAACAAAGTTTGCGAGTCCCCTTTTGTATCTTTGATTTCCTAATAATTTATGGAGGACAGAAATTTCAGAAGTAAGTCTATTGTATCGGCCTTTTATTATTTTCAATTCGTCCTTTGAGGTGCAGTTGCGTCCGCAAGCTCGTTCAGCTAATAGTATGGTTTGATCTAAAGCTATTATTCTTTGCTCGGTTGTTGTGAAGTTTACTCCGATGATTAATCTCCATTCTTCGTGAAAAAGATGGACTTTGCTTAATTCTTTCATATAGATGCTTCCGTTTGGTTCCTGTACTGTATAGTTGGCCTGGATTGTGTTGAGGAATAATCCAAAAAGTAGGAGGGTGATCCACATTGTTCTGAAACAAATGTGAATTCAATGTGAATTCTCATAGTTTTACCTTAAAATTTAATTACTAGGTTATTATTTGTTGTTATTTCCTTATAACACCTGGTCCTTTCCAGCTCGGATCTGGTTTATTTTGTTTAGTATTGTTTTTCCATTTGACCATGCTTCCTATTTCGTAGACAGGATGGCTCCTTACTATTTTCAATCCCTTGCTCTTGTGGCAAAGTCTATATTGGAGAAACCGGGAGAGCGGTGAGCCAACGTGTAAAGGAACATGAGATTAAAGTCAGGCTAAAACATTTCACGCAATCAGCAATAGCTGAGCATCATATCCAAATAGGACCTAGCATTTTACTTGACAATACAACCGTCATCGCAAAAACGTACAATATTTTTCCAAGAAAACATAGAGAAGTAATCGAAATCTTTCGTACTGAAAAAATGTCGGGAATTGTCACAAATGGTCAAAAGTTCTGACGATTTCTGAAGATATGCTCATTCACATCCTATCAGGTAGCTCATCGGCTAGGACCGCGAGTTGGGTAACCCAAAAGGATTACAAATTTAAATTTTTTTCGATGTTGCATATACAGATTCAAAAGTTATAAATTCAGAATCTACGAGTTTCGATGATTTCAGATACCTAAAAATTTGCCTACAAAATTTAATTTAATTTAATTAATTTAATTTAATTGGGATAAAAATAATGTATTTTGTAAAGAGAAAAAGATACGTAAAAAAAGACAACATTTTCAGATTCACCTTCATAGTCATTTAATATATAAATAATAATAACTAAATATAAGTAAAAAGAGATTATGCATAAATAAATATAAATAACCTGGGAAATATAAAAGGGATTAGGTTTTATGGCATTCTATTCTTGGATCCCTAAGAAAAGGATTATGCTTCGAACCCAAGCTGTGACGATTTCTGAACATTTAAAAAAAAGACTTGATTGGCCAATCAAGTTCGACTAGTAGCCACGATGGAGCGCTCTGTCCTATCACAGGCATCGTAGAAAATACATATATGAACAACATAACCTAAAACTTGAGTTTCAGGTTAGCCCTGAAGAAATGAACTGCAATGTTCACGAAACGTCGGCAAGATTCGTAGTTTTACATACGATTAAACACAAAAAAACCTCCTTTAAGTTTATTTGTCTATTTTGTTGAAAATTCTTTCTTTTCTTGTTCAAAATGAATCTTTCAGGTTCAAAACTCGTCTTTTTGGTTGAGAATTCATCTTTGTGGGTTGAAAATTTGACTATTTGGATAAAAATTTAATTACCATACTCAAAAAAAACTCAGGAATCGACAGAAAAAAAGTCAGGACTTCTGACCTTTTCTGACCATTTTTGTTACGTTTCTCGATAGAAATCGTCCGGGAAAGTCAGAATTCATGAGAAATGTGCAGAAATCGTCAGAGCTTGGGTTCGAAGGATAATCCTTTTTATTAGGGGTCCAAGAATAGAATGCCATAAAACCTAAATATATATATATATATATATATAGACTGACTAAAGTCTAAATTAACGAAATTCTTATACGTTAGATAAAGAAATGCACAGGTGTTGCTAGATTTTTGTATTTTGTAAGTCATAAACGAATTGTGAGGTTTGTTCCTTGAGCATATTTTTATATTTTACATTGTCAGTTGACTTTTCAACGAAAGGGTGAAATTGATCAATTGTCCTAAAATTTAAGTTATGGTAATTTTGCTGTCTGAGTGTGATTTTACTGTGTCGCATTATTTTTACAACGTTTCCGTAAAATTACCACAACCAGTGGTATTTTCTGTCCCATGATCGCCGTGGTAATTTTCAACAAGATTTTTTACAGTGTACTCGATTTTTTGGAAAAGAACTCATATATTTTTGCACGAAATACGAGGCACGAATGTTGACAAATTGTAAAAGGTGCTTTTAACCACGTTTTTTTACCTTAATTGCAAATTTATATCAAAATTTATGGACGTATGATGTTCGGATGATATTGTGCTTATGTGTAATAAAATGAGGATTGATGTGTCTTTCTTTTTTTAAAGAGTTTTTTTATTGAGTTATTCAATGATTAGCACAGGGGCCAGTATTTACGTAACCCACAGTAATATTCATAATCAGGGGACTTTCCTCGACATTTTATGCCAAGTTCATTATTCTATTAATGAGGCATTTTCGTTGACGTTTTTAAATGGTTATATTGATATTTGACAAATTTTAAATCCAAAATACATAAATCGCATAACTAATGAACAGACCGTGTGAATTTATGATTCTAATGTTATAATCAGAACACATGAAATACCAATTTAGGACTGCAAGATACACAAAATGTGTTACGTACCGATGTGTTACACCTACTATTGCTGAAAATACCTCCGGTAACTAACCTTTTATGTTATTGTTCACTTAAACGAAAATTGTCAATTGAATGTGATTTATATAAAACAGCGCAATTATTGGGAAACTCCTTGCATATATAGTATTATGTTTCTTTCAAACTAGTTCGGCAAAATGTGGAACAATGCGATAACCCGTCATATAACAATCAATCTGACAGGTCACCACCACTTATGGTGGAACAGGATAAGGTGTCGCCATGATCCAATAAACCATGATCAAATAAATACATGGTCTAGCCACGCGCAAGTAAAAAAAAATTGAGCGAATCAGAACCCACCGCTTAATTTCTCCATCTTGGGCCAATAAGGCGGCAAATGTAAGTGATTTTAAAATGTAAAATGTTAGAATTAAAATTTCTTGTGATTTTGAAATATACTAAAATGTATATAAAAAGAAACGATTTTGAAACTTTTGAACAATTAGAGGACTTAGGTAAAGAATGGGAAACTGAGCTGGCCAAGTCAAAAAATCGAGGGCAAGTTTTACAAATTACTGAACCTAAAATAGAGGACAGAATAGAACAAAAACGCAATAATAGTAGTGGGGATAAAAATAACCCAGAAAATAATAAAGATGATAAAACGAGAAATAATAATGGTCAAAATAATAACAAAAGCGGATATCAAAACCAAAATTACCAGGTTAGAAAGCTATACAAAAATCGATTTCCATTTTCACAATTTGGATCTTTATTCCAACCTTTTCCTAAAAAATATCAACAAAATTTCAGACCTAAGATCAGATGTACATTCCCACCTGATTTCCAATCAAATTATCAACCTAGATCCACAAACAATAGACTAAGATATCAATTCAACCCTTATAACCAAATGTTACCAATGTTTAACCAAATGTCAATAGGGCAAAATCAAGGTCAAAGTAACCTAATGATCGAATTACCGACGAAAAATCCGGACAAGTTCTAACTCAGACAACAAACAGGACTCAAGCATAAAAACAAATGATAACACAAATATTTTATACTGTTATCATTGTGGTATAGCTGGTCACTTTAAAAGAGAATGCTGATATTATGTATACAACCAGGTAAACTGGAAGGGCGGGTATTAGAACCAAAAATATTACAACCTAATACCGAAATGCCAGAATTTCTAAATTCGGATAAGGATGAAATAACGGAAACACGTTTTCATCTAATGACAAAATCAATCCTAACCGATCCCAAAAAATCAAAAACGCCCTAATCCCTGTAACAAATCCTACAAATGAAATCCCAAGCTTCATAAGCATCCGCATGAGCAACACATTCCAACCCCTAGAGAGCATCCCCACTCAAGACGCTAGTGACGACTCAAGCACACAAGATTCATGTAGAATAGGTAAACCTAAGATTAGGAGTAATAAGAAAAATAATTCGGGAAAAATTTTTTATAATAAAAAATATGAGAAAAAATATGAGGATATCGACAGTAACCTTTTGAATAATAATAATAAAGTTACTGATCAAAATAAAATAAGAAAGGAATCTCAAAAAGCAAACGAGATTAGGGAAACAGAAAATAAAAATCAATGGATTAATTTGAAAAAAAAGCAATAAGATTGCATAATATTTTTGATAGGTTAGGAAAAATCGACGAACAAAATGATTGTTCGCCAGAAATTTGCGAAGGTATTGTTGAGCTTAACGAAAGCCAACAATCTCAATCATGACGAAAGCCATATAACCGTCAAAACAACAAGAGCAAAGTTACTACTAGCGCCACCGCATGGCCGTTTTCAACAGATGGACCATTTTCAACTCTCGGAGACAGGAGTAGGGTTGTAAGGTTTCATGAAACTTTGACCAAATGAAAAGTTTCATGAAACTTTTGAAACGTTTCAAAGTTTCAAACATTAGGGCGGGAAAATTCAAAATATAAAAAATACTATTAAGCATTAAATATAAACATTTAATAGTGTCCTCTGTGTTTCAAAGCAAATCGTTTCAACTAATTTAAATAAATAATTCACGTGTTAATTGTTAAGAACATGTAATTTTTGTCATATTTTATTTAAAACATTGGTAAATTGATTTCAATAAAATGAAAATAAATGTCATATTTAATTCATATTTAGATATTAGAATGTTTCATTTTTAAAACGATTCCATTAAAAATGTAGAAACTACGAATGGAAATGAATAAAATAACATTCTGCTATTTCATTAAACTATCAAGTTTACTTTTGTAAATTGTTTTTTTTTTTCAAAAACATGCTTTAATTTTTATCAGTGCTATATCTCAATATTTTTAATAAATATTTGATATAGAAGTACATATTTGCATAAGGAAGATCAGCTAGATGAGGATTAGGAGTACACGTTTCTGTACTCATTTCTTGCTCAACTACTGCCGGGTACTTTTTGCATCAATCTTTTAAATAAAGAATCATGCCCGTAATATTTCTTAGATTTGTTCACGTTTAAAAATTGCATTTAACTTTTACAACACGTCCTTAACTAACGTGCTGCGTAAAGTACTTGTGTACACAGTGCTTGTGACGAACCATCCCGGTAAGAAGGCTTGCATTCAAAGGTATTAAAAATTTAAATATGTATGAATGCCGTTTCTGTCCTTCTTTTTTGAATCACCTATTAGGCAGCGAAAACATTTAGATTCCAATCCCTTTCAAAGACGATTGGAACTGTCAAACGTAACCTGAAATATATTAGAAACACCATTTTTGTTTAGCGCATTAGAACTACTAGAAGGCGCTTCAGAAGCATGAAATTGGCAAAATCTGGTAGGGTTGTACATAACAATACATCACTTTATCACGAAACTCTCGCTTTATTCGAATGTGATCAATTAAAAATATATAAAATCATGATAAACAATTTAAAAAAATTAGTTTTCATCACAACTACCTGGGGATTAAAAATGTTCTATTTCATGGTCGATTTGGGGTATCCAAAAGTATGCGGAAAAATGTTGTCGCCACTGGGTACAGAAGGGATACAGTAAAAACATTAGTTCACAACGGTTACATTTTCGTGAAATAATAACATTAAATATTATTTATTCAATTAATATTCAGTATAACAGCCTGGAAACCAGTAATCATTTTCATTAAAATGCATAAGAAGCAGACAAGTAAATTCTTGACGTTATAATCTTTCACATTTAAATTTTTCAACCACTTACTGTGTTTATCTACAAATTCAATTTTTCCAAATAAGTTTCGCCTTTTTATTTTAACACATCTAAGCTTTGGCATTATATGAAAACTTAAATTGAGGCTTTTATTCTCTTTGGAGTCACAATCACTGACGCGACAACCTCCGAAACTTGTTGATTTTCGATATTGACGTGCAAATTCCATTATTGGAGCGGCCATATTGATTAGTTCGCTCAGGGGCCGACAGTGTCGCATAGCAAGTTTAAATCCCCAATAGTCAAAGAACCCGAATCGTGAAGTCGGGCCTCGGCCGAGGTCGGCTTCGTGCTCGTGCCTCGTGTTCGTGCATTTTCGGATTTATACGAGACAGGCCGACGCATCGCGTGACAGAACCGGCTCACCGACACGCTACGTTTGCATGAATTGCTCCCTAATGGGAAAGCGGTGGGGGCTGAAAAATCCCACGTTCTGGAGATTCTGCCGTAGAGTACTAATCAGCCCCCTGGAACCAGGGTTGCACGGTTACGCGTAACTCGAACTTTTATGCGTATAATACGTATTCTACGTATTATACGTGAAAAATGTAATAAAAGTAAAAAATGGCGGACTTGAAAGGTGGGGGGCAGTGGCGGGTGAGGGAAAAGAGCATAATATAATCTCACTTATTCCGGAAAGCATTAGGTGTGAGATTGAATGAATTATTTGTTATAAAATTTTAAAAATGAGTCAATCAAAAGATTACACCAAGGGCGAAAAGCAAAATTTTTGCCATTTTCCCTCATAAAAATAAAATTTAACTCCTCCCAAAAGGAATTTTCGGGTCTGCCACCTCTAAACATTTTTTAATAAATTAAGAAGCTATCAAGCAAGTCAATAAGTGTATTCGGTGTACTAAGAATGAGGTTATATTTATTTTCTATATAAGCGCAGTCGCCATCTTAAAAACGTAAATTACACGTAATACACCTAAGGTGTATTACGTACGCAACCCTGCCTGGAACTCTGAGTTGAAAATGTACTATATGTTGACGGTCGCCGTGTGGTGGCGCCAACTATGCAGTTGGCCTATGATCGTTGCAAATGCATGGCAAAATAATAACATTGAATTTAATAACACGTTAAAAGTAATTATCACCGATCCTTAGCGATCTTATCCGAGGTCCTACGAAATGACGAAGTTTCGAATGTGAATCGAAGGAACAGGGACATCAGCACTCTCATGACTGGCGAGTCCATCAACACAAATTCTAATTGTATACGGGCTTTCATGTTTTCCTGAATAAATATTTTAACGTCAGTGTGGATTTTAATTTCTGAGTATCATTGACTTTCACCTTGATCAACTTTTTTACTATAAGATTAGTACAACTTCACGTGCCAGAAGAAACAATGAAAAACAAGACTTGAGCGCGTAGACATGGTCCTTCGATACGAATCTTCGCCGGGATAATTTTATTTAATAACGGCTCGTGTGAAGTTAAAAGCTGAATCTGTGAACTGTGAACTCGTAATTTGTGAACCGTAAACTGTGAACTCGTAATTTGTGAAATATGGATAATAAATTTCAGATTTAACACGAAAGTGAAAATCGCCAGTCAGAAATTCTATGTGAGAGTGCTCCTTTTGACTTTGAAACTTGAACAATCTTCAAGACGCTGAATCTAAAAACAGTTCTTATCATATGTGAGGGCTTTATTGGAAAAAGGTTGATTGCATCCCAGCAATCAAATATCAAAAACCAGGTCGTTGCAGTACAACGAATATCACCACGAGGTTCAGTGGAGGGATGTAAATCTAAGTGGTAAATTCTGGATAACGCAATCGTCAATTTGACGGTCTTCAAATTCGACAGTAGCTTCAAGAAACGTCAGGGTCATTTACGTAAACATTGAGTATTGTCGTCAATCAAGTAAGAGTATCAAAATAAATTCTCGTCTGTTTGTATATTCGTTCAGGTAATATTCACAGAATACGATGGCTGAAATTGAAAAAGCAAAACAAATTAGAATTAACTGTAAATCTCGATTAACAAAATTTGAAAATATTCTTGATAAATGTTTAAATCTTCAGTATGATGAATCAATAGATGTAGAGGAAACTAAATTGCGTTTAAAAAAGATTGAAGAAACCTGGAACGAATATGACAAGGCTCAAACTGTCATGGAATTATTGGCTCCAGATCCGAATCGCGTGGAGGGAAGAACAGAATTTGAAGACAATTATTTTAAATATTCGTCAATAGCAATAAAAATTATAAATGAGAAAATGCCTCGCGGTTCGTCTTCCGACTCCAATGTAAAAAATTTTGAGACGATTTCGCAAAGAAATCGTATATCGGATCTCGAAGCTGAGCTAAATTCTCGACGCGATTCCGAGCTTGAAACATTGAGAGGGATCGTAGCGCGTACACCCTCTTCGGTGTTGTAACGTCAGTCCCACCAAAACTTCTGTTACAGGGTAGGGGGGAGGGGGGCAAGGAAAGGAAACCGAGAGTCGTTATAAACTTATAATCACATAAAAAATAAATACCATGGAAATAAATAATATAAACATTCTATAAAGTTTAAGGCGGATTAGTGATGACCCTCAGAGGGTCTGAAGACATCAAAAATGGTATGGTTCCGTCTCACGAGCTAGACATACAGAATAACTTGAAATTGTCTTAAGTTAGTCTTCACCCAAGACAAAATCAAGACCAAATATTTTTACCCGGGTAATGAAAAAACAGTTCAAGTCATAATTGTTCACTGAAATGTAGTTATTCATATTTTTCTGTCTTTTCTTCCGGTTCAGCAGGGTGGCCGCAGGTCAGGGAAAATATGGTATTCTTAAAAATTCCAAAGAATTTTAAAGAGTCTCCAGGGGTTTCATAACATTTCAAGGGATTTAAAATAATTAAGGGTGACCCTAGTGACAAATTATTCTGGCAATCTAATGTCAGATCTGGCCCACATCTTGTGTAGGCCGTCTACTTTTGACAATCTAATCTGGCCGAGATCTAGTGCTGGTCTCCTTCCGATTACATAAAAATTTCTAAGTGTTAATCAGCCAAAGCTTTTCACCATTTTTGAAAAATCGTCAGGATGTCTCAACTTACCCAATTTAAAAAAGAAACACAAGAAAAAAAATTGCTTTTTATCGTCTTGATAGTCTGGTCCGGCCCAATTCTGGCATCGTCTAGACCATCTAGTCTTGACAGTCTAGACTGGTCGAGATCTGGCACTGGTCTGCTTCCCATAACATAACAATTTATAAGTGCCATAATCATCCGAATTTCATTAACCATTGTCCAAAATTTGTCAATGTGTCTAAAGTTATTCAACACAAGACGCTATAAACATACATTTCTTTCTCGCCGTGGCAGTCTAGTATGGCCCTGATCTGGTGCTGGTCAGCCTTGAAGAACAAGAAATTGCTAATTGTCCATCATCAAGCGTTTTTCAGCGCATTGCCGAAAAATTCACGGGGTGAAAACACACTATTTTAAAAGAATATTATATTATAGTGTTTTAAGTAAATGAGTGTTCCTCTTTTGTAGCAGTGTCTCCAGAACGTGGGATTTTTCGGCCCCCGGAACTTTCCCATCTGGGAGAATACATGCAAGCGTAGCGTCGGTGAGTCGGACAGCCTCGTGTAAAGCCGAAAACGCACGAGGCACGAGCGCGAAGCCGAGATCGCCCGAGTTACGAGCACGAAGCCGAGCTCGCCCTTCTTTTCTCTTTCAACCACCCTGCAAGTGGAACAACGTTCCGCCAAAATATAAGTCTATAAACATTTGGGCAGAGCTGAAATATCATGGAATACCTTGGAATTCTGGTGATTTAACGTATTCTCAAGTACCCGTAATACATGAAAATTACTCTAATTGTGTAACTGAAAATGTACTTTTATTGGAAAACTGGATGTCTCTCGACCAGTTCTATTTCATGGATTTAAATTTATAGACATAAGAAAATCTTTTTTCTATATATAATTTATAGTCTACTTATTTTTAAGTATAATGTACTGGTTTTTTGTAGATAAATTTGAAAAAAACAAATAAAAAGAAACTTGTGCTTTGTTTTTTCAGAGTTCCTGGTCCTTAGAATAATAAGTGCGAATGGTAGATAAACGAACGGGTAGGTCAGTCAGTCACCATCGCTGGCATCGTCCTCGGCATTGAAAGATTACGTCTTTTGGATCAGGTTGCATCCGATAGCTACATCACTTTAAGAAGATGATTTGCATTGATTTTTTTTAATTAAAAGAAAATTACTTTAAAAATGTGATTTTCAGGTTGCATTAAATAAAAGAATACCAATTTAGATTAAACTAATTTTCTTTTCATTATTTGCAATAACTTGTATTTTGCAAAGAATTGTACAGTTTTTTCGATTCCTTCTTTTAATTTACAATTTACATATATACAAGTTTTACATTATAAAGATGATCCATTTCAATCACTGTAGACTATATCTACTACATCAAAGTTTATATATACATTACATATGATAATCTTATGCCTCTCTCTATCTCTGTATCTATCTCTCTCACTCCTGCACTCATATATCCACATCATTATGTTTATCACCTCGCTCGTTTCTACTCATACATATATATACAATTTTTTTGTAGCTTACAATTTTTACATAGATATATACACAAATACTACATATATTCAATACTTATACATTGAACACATCGATTTACATGGGTTCAGAGATTCTAAGTTTATATCCCCATGGAAGAGTGTCTGTTGTATCAGGTAGCAGCATTCTTTCATCGTCATACCAGCTGAGAGCAATCTTGTCTTGGCTGATTGTGTGAACTTCGTGCTTTCGACTTCGGATTAGGTGTTGAGTTTCAATCAGATTTTGACAAGATATGAGAGTCCGCTTATAATCGTCCAATTTTATGGTTTTTAATGCTGATCCTTTGACACTCTTAGCCCTCTTTTTTGCATCTTCATCCAAAACTTTATATGCATATAATTTCGATCTCAAGCCCACAAATTCAGTCAATATATATATATATATATATATATATATATATATATATCGCTTATATTCGCTATATTTTGCATGCTTTTTGTCTCGCGACTGTTTCTATTATGTCAATACGACAGAGTTTTTTAGTATGCAATATTTTAACATCTCATAAAATTATTGTGTTCAACCTGAAGTGTTTCTCCTCACATTGTCGCGCGCCAGCATGCTGACAAATTTTAAAAGACCATTAAAACTTTTCTTTCACGCGACATTTTGGCTGATTTTTCCTCTCTAATTTATCATTCAAACGTATCTTTTAGTTAAACTGATATTGGCTATTTATTTCTCTTATATTATCATAAAAATAAAACAAATAGGTATGCTTTGAATGCATTGCAGAGAACACGGGATTTTCCCATCAAACTTCGCTCATGCCACGATTTCGGCTAATCAGAGCGTGGTGCCGGTACCAGGCTCTGATTGGCTTCGCTCACGCCAGGCTGGTAGTCAACCAGCATCTTCTCCCACTCTAGCGGTCCCCACTACCACGACTTCCGCGCGGGTTGGCTCGCGCGCGTTACAGCAGCGACCAACCGCCAGAAAAGAGGTACCTGAGCCAGCATCAACGTGGACCACAGGGCAGAATCTACGTGATCCTGAGAGAAGAAACCAGGGACATGAACTTGAAGATCTGCAGGAACTAATGACTGAAGTTAGAAGACTGAATCAAATATGAGATATAGGTAAGATGTTGGAACTTGTTAGAGAACTAAATAATAATTTAAGTCACTACAATAACGACTTAGAGAGACTTCAAACTTTTTATACAATCTTAACCAAGAATGGCTGTAAATAATTTTAATATTAACTCACTGAAATTGGCGCACTGAAACGCCAATGGTTTGCGTGGAAACCAAAGTGAACTTAAGCAATTTATCGTAGAAAATAACAATAACATAATGCTTGTAAATGAAACAAAATTAAAACGTGATGTCAAATTTAAACTCTCTGGGTACGAATCTATCCGAAAAGAAAGAAGCGCTAATACCGTAGGGGGCGGGGTTATGATCATTGTCAAAAGCGTCATCCAGTATCATGAAGTGTTAATAAACACTAGCAGTCCTGAAGCCGTAGCTATTAAACTTGGTAATGGGTTGATAATCGTTTCAGTTTACAATCCACCCCAGACAAAAATTTCTAATAATGATCTCTCACTCTTGAATAAATTAGGGAAAAAGCTACTTATTATGGTGACTTAAATGCGAAAAATACTTTTTGGAACTGTAATAATAATAATGCTAACGGAAAGATAATCCTGGACTACGAAAATTTAATTTATGCATTATTTTGCGAGTGTTTTGGCAGAAACTGATCTGAGGAAGTTACCGTTTCACCTTAAGGTGCTTCGTTAGGCTTGAATTTTAGCCCATGTATTACAAATGACATGTTTTCTCCTACACGGATGAATTGTTTGACGTAATATTTTAACCACATAATCTCAATGGCATAATACACAAGCTATTAGTGTCATTTTGTTTTGAAAAATGGTCTTGTTTTTGCTTTATTTTAATTAATCGAAAATGTGCTTCATTTATGCGCCTGGAAACGAGCAATCCGCCATCGGGAAAGTATCCATCATGAACTGAAAACAGGCGCTCCTAATTCTAAGAATGGCACAGCAGGAGCTTGGAGCGTGAAATTTTTCGACGATACTGGAAAGCAGAGGGTATACTGCCTGTCATTTACAATTCATCCGACCTTCCTATTGTTAAAGCGTTACACGATTCGAGCCCATTGAACGAAATTAATATTTATTAAAATATTAAGAAATTGAATTTTAATGTGTTGCATTAGATTCATTACATAATGACGAGACGATTAAATAAATATGGAAAGAAATCGGTTAACCGGTTCATTTTCTGTTGGGAGTTTTGGTAATTTTGCATTCCCTTTAAGATTACCTTCAATATTGAGAATACTGACCGATTTTTCTAATCTATTTTTCAATTTTATTCCAAATTTTATCTGCTGACAAAAATTTCATCGATCTATGTTTTGCGTAATTTTAGAGATTGTAACAGTATTCATTGTCGGCGGGTGATTTACATTTATCTTTATCGAAAGACAAAAGCAGATTCAAGGAAGTCAGATAATTACACATCAGATTGAAGAATTAATTACTTAATTGGTGATTAATCATTTAATTGATTATTCAATTCAGTAATTTATAGACGGTTGCACCGCTGCGCGACGCCGCCAGCCAATTTGCTTCAAAACCGCGCCGCCGCTGATACATATTCGGATTTCTTTCCGCCAACTGATCCGGTGGCTTTTGATGGGTTGCGAAAATTCCTGCGACCAATTAGGAGCTAAAGTAAACCGATTTCAATAAATATCTTAGGCTATAAATTGATGGCTTCATGTCGAAAGAAAAACTAAATTAGACTATCACGCCGCCCCGCCGCACAGTGGGCTGAATCGTGAATTTACTATTCAAAATCACCTACAGCCTACGATTTTCAACCGATCTTCAATTTTTTTGTTTAGAAGTGGTCAGCGATAGTTGCACAAGAGCGTCTATGGATTCGATTTTTTAATTTTTGTCATTTTCTTATTTGTGCCGGCTGTACTATACGGTAGCGAGACATGAACATGTCAAGAAAAGGACAAGAGTAAAATTAACGCGATTAGCATGAAACCTCTGCGCAAAATATGCGGGAAAACACTGATGGGCAAAGTCCGAATCGAGATAATCCTCAAAGAATGTGGTACAGGGGAGACACTAATTGATATATGGAAAAGAAATCAGTTAAGGTGGTTCGGACATCTGGAAAGAATGAAAGATGAACGATTGAACAAACAGGTGTATGAAGGTAAAGTGAATGGCAGAATGCCCAGAGGTAGACCGCCGCAAGAATGGTTAGAATCTGTGAATGAAACATTAATCCGAAGAGACATAAGAAGACACAGAAACACGAGAGCTCGCATGAAAAAATGCAAGGACGTGAAGGAAGCTAGAGTAGTATGCCAGAACAGAAAAGTTTGGCGACAAATAGTTAATAAAAATAATATGAGTAGAGTGAATGACGCCTGAAACAAAGACTGAATACTAATAGGCCCAAGTGGGGAACCCCACATAAAAATTTTATGAGGCTCTCCACTTGGGGTGATCGCTAGAGAGATTGATCAGCGGCCTGGGTCGGATCAGTGTTGCGGAATGAACGTGTTATTCAAATAAATAACACGGAAATTCTAGATCAATCTAAAATATCTATACCTTACACCTATATACCTATATAACCTATACCTATATACCCATCCACACACTACTACTTTCCAACCGAGAATGGCATAATAATAATAATCAACATCGCGACACGTATAGTCATTGTTATATTGGCGCAGCACTCGCGGGCTTTTGTTAATTCGTGCAATTTGACTCACGTGTTACTGCGTGTTTCTGCACGGCATGATCTCCACAACGGTATTGTACAGTCTACAAATATCAGTCATATGTACCGCGCATGCGTCAGAAGAGAGACAGGAGAGTGTCGCCGCTTGGATCAAAAGCGCCTGCGCGGACTCCGTAAAAGTATACTTTTACGGCGGCCGGCCGGCAAAATACCCCCTCCAACAAACGAGAACTTCGCGTTCCCCAAACAGGCAGAGAAAGATACGAAACCCGTCCGGTTTTGAATAAAATTATTGTTTTGTTTGTCGAAAGCTCGCCAAAGGCGGCAAGGAATCGTGATTAAGGAAATGAGATTTCAATTAAGAACTAGTCAATTTAGGTCGTAATAAGAAGAATTTTATTAGACCCAGAGGGGAAAGACCTTACGGCCAAAACCCCTCGAGAAAGGAACAACAATGTTTTGTTTACAAATGCAAAATTATAACTTTAGTTCTTTACCACGTAATTGTGCACATGGACTATAATTCATCTATTAATTTTTGCGCTATTAGTTTTCCAATGAGTTTATGACACAAAAATGTATTTAAGGTTTCAACAAATTAAAAAAATTGCGATCGAAAACCAAATTTCTTTTATATTAACAATTTTACGAAATAAATGTTTCATATTTCAGCTTTCTATTTGTCTCGTAACATTGTTATGGTGTTTCGCAGATATGCTTTATATTAGAAGTGTAAAAGAGTCAATTTAAAAAATCGAAACTTTGAATCATGGTTCTCTCGTGACATCCTTCAAATGAGTCAGACACATGCAAAGTGTAAAAGCTTTTTTTCCATTCAAAAATTGTTTATCACATACATGCAGTGTGATTTACTGTGCCTTGTGCATTTTGTATTTTCAAATCAAAGAGTTTGTGTTTCATAGGAGAAAGGTGTTCAAAGTTCTTTACTGTTTCCAATTTGTGGAAAAAGAGTTCCCACTCCTGAATTTTGAATCATATTCAAGAAATGATTACATGTATATTGTATATTTTTGTGATTCCCTATGAAACCTTTCTCCTAGACTTATTTCTTCCAGTCACACGCATGCAAAGTGAGACTGAAAACACTTTGCTATTACAGTGAGCCTCAACCAACTTTAACCGAGAAGATACTACAATAAGTTTTTTCTCTAAATATCATTCTTACGTAGTATGCGCATATAGGCTTAAAACAGTTTAAGGGGTCGTACCCAAATTACGTAAGACAATGGAGGCAGGGGTAGAATTGACATTTCCTTACGCTGTTTTACGTGATGGGTGTGAGTGAAAAGATTTTTCTTACCTAAGATTTTTATGACATTTTGTATCCCAAATTCGCAAATTGAGTACGACGAGACACTACAGAAGCGTTTAAATATTCGAGAGTTTATGTCAGTGTAAAGTGTAATTATAATGTCTTCCAATGATTCGTTGTATCAGCGATTTTGTACAGCTTTCAAAAATGCTAAATCGAGTGGAAATCACGCACCAGCTGAAGCCACTGAGGAATGGAATGATGCTAAGCACAAGTATACGGAAAATTCTGAAGAATTTGTTAACTATACACAGCATCGAATGACTGTCTACATTTCAAAAGTGACGCAACATAAAGCTACTTTTATCAACTATTTCACAACCGTGGAATAGAACTGAAGGGCCTAAGACGAAGCCACCGAACGCGTCTTCGGGTTGCGGATAGAGAGTCCCTGTACCAAGGGTTTCTGCTGAATATGGTTACAATAATTAATAAGCAGTCGCGGATCGAACTAATTTGAAGTAATTTGTGTTTTATTTGCAGAGAAATTTTTTCTTCGGTTACAATTTTTTATAATTTGTAACAAATCAGTTTTTATTCGGTTCAGTTATAAACTAATAAACTTTAAAAGTAACTGAACACATTAAATAATTTAAAATATACTTTAACACTTACTACCTTCACTAACGTTTTATGTGTAAAATATTATTTTTAATTCAAATTACGTAGAATATTCAGGAACATGTTTCTATTTTGAAGCAAAACTTTCGGCCATTATAGATCTCTTCACAATCAGCACAAACTTATATATTCGTAGAAACATAAAAAAATTATAAGTTTCGTAACAACTAATAAATACTGTGAATAGGCGAATTGACTGTTAATATTTAAAAAAAAAAAAAAGTATTTCAACGCAACGTTCAAATATTTAAAATCCGTAAGTAAGGATGGAATACAAGAGTGTACAAGCGGTACAGTATTTGGACGTTTTTCTTCTTTCTCTGTCAACTGCTTCTTCAAAACTTCCACCTTCAACTGCATAAGGGCTGTAAGGTGCCCAGTTGCCGTGTGGATATCATCAGCCGAACGGATTGGCCTGCTGTACAGGAGTCTCCTTTGCATTTTTTTTCTGCACTTTTTTGTCTTGCGCAAATTTATCAAGCTGTGGTACAATTACTTTGCTTTTAATTCTTTTAGAGGGTGGGTCTTTCGTTTCCGGATTCGACCTCTTACGTTCATCTATAATTTCTGCTACCCTTCTGAACCTTCCACTAACGGGGTATGAGGTAAGTGACTTTACGGTCTTTTTGCCTACTTCTTTGGGATTAAGAATTGTAGGGCACTTCGTTGTTGACGTAAAAGAGAGTGAATTTCAACTTTGATAGGCGCCATCTGCTTTTACAACTCTCTCGCTTTCGAAAATTCCCTTCGACGCAGGATAGTTGATAATGTCTTCTTGATACGAGCTTCCCGGGGAAGGGAGCGGTTTAGATAGAGCAGCGATAGATTTGGCGATTTGACCTGACGATTTTCTTCTATTCATAGTGTCCCGCACTATTTTCTCTGCACTTAAGTCATGAACATTCAATGCGAATTGACGAACTTCCCTACCTTCAGGGACGATGAAGCGTGGTACTTGAAAATCTTTTTCCTGCGATTCAGCGGCAACTGGTTCGCGAGTGGCGAACTTGATATTTTCTTTATTTGAAGTATCATCCATAGGTTGGTGGGATGCCGAGGTTGAAGGTTCATTTTCAAGAAAAGAATGTACCTTAGATATTGCACTTGTGTCATTATTTCGAAATTCACAAAACTCAGACCTCGTCATTGTGTTCTAGCAGGAAGCAGTGGCACTCATAATGTGTGCGTTTGCTGCATCATGAGAATATCAAGTTGATGTTGAATGAAATAAATATTCAACATTTAACGGAGGATGCTGACATGGTGTTCACAAATTAGAACGACTGCCTGGATGCTATTGTATGTCCTAACTCTGCGAGCTCCTGTCATTTAGGAATGTGTGAAAACTGTCCAGGTACTGCAAACTTGAAAGATAACATCACAAAAGCTGTTGACGAACATTGTAATAATGAAGTGAGATTTGAAATTTTGTTACAGATAAACTGTGGCAGATTGGTCGGTACGACCGCAAGAATGCGGTCTATCCGACTCTGTATACAGAAGTCGGCTAGTCACAAGTCACCTTGATGCACCCGACAGCCGGCCAAACCTTGCCCAAATATGGGCCGGCCGTCGGACAAACGCTGGTTCTTGGTTTCAAAAATACCGTGAAAGTACGGTCAGCCCGACTATGGGTAAGAGATGGCCCGACCGTCAGCATAACATTGGCTTGTACAAGTCGCCATGTTGCACCCGACGGTCGGTCAAACCTCGGCCAAAATATGAGCCAGCCGTCGGATATACTAGGGTTCATTATAAGCGATAAAATTTCTAAGTTTCGTCAATGCCAATTTTAAATGCTTATTAAAAATCACATTCTATGTCATTATCAAAAGTTGTAAAATAGCCTGAAACACGAAAAAACCAAATATTACACGAAGGAAAATTTTTCAAAGTGGGCGAAAAAAAATGTTTGGCAACAAAATTGTTTACAAAAGTTTGAAAACAAATTGTTTAAAGACATTTTCCGATAAAAAATAAGTTTTAAAAAATTGGTAGAAAAAAAATTGAAGAAAAATTGTTGCAGAACGAAATTTGTTGAAAAGTTGTTGAAAATAAAATGTAAGTGCTACGAAACCCTAACAATTGTAATGAGTTTAAATTATTTATTTAAAAGTTATTTCACTTATATTCACGTCAAGAGTTAATTTATTTCACATCTACATGATGTCGTATAATAATACAAAAATTATTGAGAAAGAAGAGTTTAAAGAATGTTTAATTTCAACTGCTTTGAGCCGTGGCTTATGAGGATGGTCTTTTCCTTGACTTTCAATCCTTTAGTTATAGAGTAATGGGTAAAATTCCCGACTGCTAGGCGATAGATTTAGGTATATATATATAATTAAAAACTAAAGGTTAACAACCACCGCAGGGTCCCACTGGGAGTAACTGTCATCTAAAAATACTTATTAAGCTCCTTGAGTGCCTGGAGGTGCATCCAAAAATAGTGAGATGCATAAAAGAGCTTATGCTCTTGTGGAGGACAAGACTTGTCATAACATCTGACAAAAGACAAGTGACTGCATCTCCCTCTTGCCTCTGTCTATTGTGCTCCGAGGCAAAAGCTCTGGATACCTATGTTGCCCGCCGAACAGAAGAAAATATAAGGTCAATCATTTTTATACATGCACGACCTTAATCTCTACTTCCTAGAAGGAGAACCTTAACATCCTTGTGGAGGCTGTGAATAGGTACTGTAAAGCGATTGGCATGAGCTTAGGACTGGACAAGTGTGCCTGCGTCCGCCCACACCAAGGAAGACTAGAAAAAAGTACATCATCGCCTGACGATCAGGATGTTCCACTCATAGGCGGAAATACCATCCAACATCTTGGTATTGGAGAAACATATACATATTGTGTGTGTGTTAAAAACGGCCCTTGAAAAAAGGTATCGCCAAATTCTCAGAAAAATGTGGGCTTCCGAATTATCTGGATAGAATAAGATCCAGGCGATCAATATGCTGGCCGATCCTATACTGCTCTGCACTTTTGGTGCAGTAAAATGGAACATCGATGAGTTGAAGCAACTTGACCGAAGCACACGCAAAATGATGACAATCCATTGAATTCATCGTCCTAGATCTTCCGTACCTCGAATATACCTCCCTCGAGATAAAGGGGGTAGAGGCTGGCTAAGCTTGGAGTCTCTTCATAGAAGAACGGTTCTGGCTACAACCTGCTCAGTTCTGAATAGTTAGGGATGTGAACTTTATGCATTCCGGAATGCCGAATTATGCGCCAAAATTCGAGTCTTTTATGCGGTGATTATGTGGTGAAAATTGCGAAATTATGCAGGCATTATGTGCTCAAAAATACAGGTCTATGCATTATTATGCCTTATAGATTTGCAGAATACATTTTAAACAACAGGGAAAGAATAAGCAAATATTGCAGTGAAATTATTTACTCTTGAAAACAAATCAACTTCTGTTTACATATCTCAAATAAGTAACTCTTACAGTTCAACTGTACAATCACATTACACAACACAAGGTTCATCTCATCATATCAGTGTGACCTGAAACTGAAGTTTCAGGTTATGATGTTCTTATGTAGATTCTCTACGATGCCAATCAAGTCTTTTTTTAAAAACCCGGGAGGACGGAAAGCCAAGTCGGATTGGTATTATATCCATTGTCCCTATTGGTGTTATTAGGGTGTTTTAAGATTTCGATTGCTTCTCTATGTTTTGTCAACTTGCTCTAATCTCTCACCATTCAGGACAATGTTGCACATTGTTTTCTCACTTTTCCCCTCAAACACCATGACCTTTGTTTTATTTGCGTTAATTTTAAGGCCCATGTTCTTCATGCTTGTATTAACTTTGCGCTCAGAAATATGAATTATACAGTTTATAACCTTGGATTTCAAAATTTAGAACAGCAATCTGCAGATATTAGGCCGTTAAATTGAGATCATTTTGTTTCATAATCCAAATTAAAAAAATTAACATCAAAATTGTACCTAATTTAAACATCCAGATCATAAACGGTAAAATTCACTTTTCTCAGTCTGGGATAGCTCACTTTGAAGCTCATGGCATATAGAATTGCGATAAAAAATCAAATGTGATATGCTCTAGTATTATTTCATCGTTATGAGTGGTGATAAAATAAAACTAAAATAAAAGTATTCCCATAGCCGGCAGTTTCTTGGTATTACAAAAGAAAGAAAAAACAATGTCATGAAGTGTCATACAAAGTTTAGGTTTTTATGCATCATATATTTCTTTAATTATTTTGAAAATAGTCTGAAAAATTTACGAGGGTATCAAAGAAATGAAAAAATTGCAGATATTTCGAATACATTCACTTTTTAATGTACATATTTTCACTTTCTTGTTACGCTGTGATCCGAATTCTAGAGTAATTCATCCACTTTTGTTGATATCCAATCGACCAAAGAGTGCCAGAAATTCCGTTGAAAAAAGTTGAATAAAAGTTTTGGGCTGAAGTTTTGCACACTTTTTAAGAGTGGCAAGAAGCATATTTTCTAATAGTTTAAAACTTACTGCTTGATTATTGCAAAAGTAATTGCATATTGGAAAAGTGCGATTTTAGACGGTATTTATTATTTTCCAAGCGAACAAATGAATGAATCTTAATCTTAAAATAAATTTTGCTGTACCTTCAATGATTGTTTACATAAAGAGTGAGACCCAGGAAAGTTATAGTCACATATAGCATTTCTTTCAACATGCCAACAGTATATAAATCTGCTGTCAAATTTCGCATTAAGATTTGTTGAATAATAAAAAATATATACATTCACTTCGGAAATGACGCAATTTTCGACGACGATTTTTTCAAGAGGAAGAAAAAGGGTTTTCATTAATGATAATTTGCAACAACAAATAAGATAATGCAATTGAAAATGCACTTAAGGGCATGTGACAGTCTGTGTATATATGATACAGACGGGATAGTAGACGCTTTAAAAGACTCTTTTAAAGAATTATTAGGAGGTGAAAGCATAGGGCAAACAATATGCATTTATCCTGATGGCCAAAGAAAAACAAACGAAATTTCTAAACGTTTGACATCATTTAGAGTAAATTATTCAGAATTGTTATTAAGTTGTGGAAAAACCTAACTATTCATATTAAATCTTGTACACAAGATCTTTATTTTTCATTCGCTCTTAATGTTCTTCAGAAACAATTCGAGGAATGTCTTTTAATCTCTCTTGATTTCCGAATGGATCCTTGCTTCTGGTAGAAAAGCTGGAGACAAAAACACAGTCTTTCTTGCACATAACATCCATAGACATACAAGTTCAAAAAGTTGTTTTCTAAACGTGCAATTTGAAGTGAATTCTGTGAAGAAATTTGATAGATCAAATTCTATCAGCAGATTGGACATCAAAAGTTTCTTACTGCAAAACTATGAAATCGTATCAAAATAAAAATTTATCAAATCCTATGCTTTACAATTTCGTCTGCTGTAGATAAGATTTCAAAGGGTTTCAATTGAAAACTGCTGATAGAAAAAGTATAAGTTTTTTCAATGAACAGAATCCGATAGATTTTTTCCAAATTTCGAGACATAGGATTTCGTAGAGTTCTGATGGAAAAATGTGGATTAAGAAGTATATAAAGTTCCGCGGTGGATAGAGTCCAATAAAAACTCATGAGATTCTAAGACATACGATTTGATATGAGCATTGCACAAGGAAGATTAATTCCGACCGAAAAATATAATAGAAGAATTCTGCAGAAAAAGCAAAAGAGAGGAATAGGAGAAAATGTGTAAGGTCTGAAATATCAATTTGCTTTCATTCCAATTCTACTAAATCTTATCTGTACAAAACTTTTATCAATTTCTTCGTTTCGGAATCTAGGATATCACTGTAGAATACTCTCTTAAAAATCGTATACACATCTGTCAACACTATCTCATTGAAACTCTTTGAAGTCCTGTACAAGCAAAAGCTCTTTAACCCTTTGCTTCACCATGTCGGTTATTTCTATCTAATTTCATTATGCGCGAAATTATTTACTGTTCTGATAAATTTAAATTTAAAGCTTTTTCGGGTTTCAATCGTGCGCAAAACTACGAAACTTGCCGACGTTTCGTGAACATTGCAGTTCACTTCTTCAGGGCTGACCTGAAACTGAATTTTCAGGTTACGTTGTTCTTGTATAGATTCTCTACGATGCCTATGATTGGCCAGAGCGCTCCATGGTGGGAATTGTTCGAACTTGATTGGCCAATCATGTCTTTTTTAAAAAACCCGGGAGGACGGAAAGCCAAATCGGATTGGTATTATATCAATTTAAATTTAAAATTTGAAGCTTTTTCGGGTTTCAATCGTGTGCAAAACTACGAAACTTGCCGACGTTTCGTGAACGTATAGATTCTCTACTATGCCTATAATTGGCCAGAGCGCCCCATGGTGGGGACTGCTCGAACTTGATTGGCCAATCAAATCTTTTTTAAAAAACCCGGGAGGACGGAAAGCCAAATCGTATTGGTATTATATCCATTGTCCCTATTGGTGTTATTAGGGTGTTTTAAGATTTCGATTACTTCTCTATGTTTTCTTTTAAAAATATTGTATGTTTTTGCGATGAGGCATTCGTCACGGATGAACTTAAAGCGAACCAATACTTTTTAATGCGAGTATAACAATTATCGACCGCTGCTTAGAGTTGAGCGTGGATGAATTAAATGCGCACGTTGAAGTCTCGCATTCAGCGAGGTAAAGCTTAATGCGAATCAATAATTTTCAAAATTTTTCTCCGCATCAGAAAGCAGAATTGAAACGCATTCAATATGCTAATACTTTTTAATACTTTTCAATGAGACGTTTTTTGCAGGGCTCAGAGGCATAGATTCTTTCGACCGGATTTTCCAACTTATCCTTTTCTATGTCACAGTTTGGCTGCCCCACAGCTTTACCTCCCAATAATTCCTTAAAATAGTCTCTTAAGGCGTCTAGTATACCGTCTGTATCATATACCATTTCACCCTTGCTTTTTTCACGCCGACTAACTCTGTACTACTACTTCCTTTCATAATGATCAGCTCCAATTTCCAAAACAGTTTCTTGCTTTCTTCAAAATCGATTTGCATTTTCTTCTCTTGTTCCGCTCTGATTTTAGCTTTACTTTCTTCAACTACACGGAGAAAAATGGCTAGCCAGCCTGAACATCTAGAGTGTCAGACTTACTATATTTGAGTTTTAACTATGGGACAACCACCTGGAGGGTGTAGTGTACCATCCGCGGAAAGTAAAAATTTGACGGTTAGCATCACTATCCCAGAGTGTAAAGTTGACCATCCTGGTGTTTAAACCTGATTATCTCAGGAGTTTTAGCTTGATTATCTCAATGTGTGTTAACTTAATCATATCAAAAGGTCATGAAAATTTATATAAAATCAATCAATTCTCAAAGCATCTTTATTATTTTTGAATAAAGGATGCCTCAGACATGATTACATATGCATAACAACTTTGACAACAGATTAGTTTGAGCACGATAGGCTAAGGAAACGGCGTCACTGCACTGAATTAAAACATTTTTAACACTGGAAAATTTAGAAAACAATATAAATGCGTTTTTTCAATCTAACTTTTCAGGCATCAATAATTCAGCATTGATGTACTTTAGGAGTATACATTTGTTTCTTCAAGATAAAAAGCCGAATTTTGAGAAGGCTTTTTGACTCTTCTAAAAAATCTCTGATATTGCGCTTGAGCTATTATGGAGATAAACACATCAGGTTTATTTATGCTCGATCGTCCAGCCGCGAACGGAACGAAAATATCAGCGTAGCCAAAAACGAATCAAGAGTTCGGTTGGAGTTGAATCGTATCGAAATATGAGTGCGAGCAAAAATGGGTTAGTCCACGCGCCACGGGCAAAAACGAGTTAAATCTTTAACTCTTTTTTACCCGTAGCGCGCGGGCTAATTCGTTCTTGCGCTGAGAAATAATCAACCCGCTTTTGCTCTGACTCTTTTCTTAGTCCGCTTTTGCTATCAGCCCCTCATTTGAGACTTAGACATATTTATACTTATCTCGGTAACCCGTAAAGATTTTTAAGGTTTCATTGACTTAAATGAAAGATAAAGCCTTCAAAACTAAGTGGTATGAATTTCATATTTTAGCTACAACTTTCCTAGGACATGTCACAAGTAGAATTCGATATAGGGGAGCGGCGGCTAATGTGACGCACTTGAGTTTTCGAATGTCAACGCATTTTTTGCTTGTAGAGGTATTTTCATTACATGTATATATGTTTTCAACGATACATTATTGAAAAGTTGGGACAATTAAATCAATTGTCTGATTTTTATGACGAAAAGTTAGTTTTGGTTCTTTCGCTTGTATTGTCAGAGAAGCTAAAAACAAGTAAAAATTTACAGAAGTTTTGTGTAGACTTATACAATTTTTCAGAAATATTCTGTTTCGAGTTTCTTGAACGCTTTAAAGTTTAACATTTTGTGTAAAATGGATAAACTTTTATGCAAAAAAATCTTCATTAAATACTATTCACCTGCGACTAATATGGCGCATTCGTGACTAAAATCAGCAGGTAATGCAAAGAATTGTTTAAAAAGCTTTCCCATTGATAATTATTTAGTTTGATCCTTCATTATGTCATTTCTCTTATTGGTGAGTCATTCTGCGCTGTTAACAAACAATTTTTTTTGACGTTTCAGCAAACATAACCCAATAATTATGAATGGAAATCGAAACGCGCCACATTACCAAACAAGGTAGGACAACGGGGACATACCATCTCACATGCGGCAAGTCTCTGCGGCACGTCACAACTGCGGCATCTCTACCTAGCGGCATCTCTCCCTCATGGTATTTCTCTCATTGAAATCGATATTTTTGCGGAGAGCGTATGAAGTTATCGTTAAAGAGTTGGAGAAGAGGAGAGATAGGCAGAAAGGAGTATAATAAAAGAAAAAGGGCACACGAGAAATTACTGTATGTTAAACGACAGGAGGAGAAGGTGAGGTACATGGAGGCAGTAGAGAAAGCAATAATGGAAGGAAGAGAATGGAAGGTGATCAATAGAGAAAGGAGTGGATGGAAAGGAATCAATGAAGAGATGAGTATAGATGTATGGACGGTATATTTCAAGAAATTTCTAGAAGGAGTGGATAGCAAGGTGAGGGGGGAAGGTAGAAAGTTGAGGGAGGGAGGAATGGAAGGTGGGAATGAGGTGACCAGAGAGGAGGTGAATCAAGAAATTAAGATGTTAAAAAGAAACAAGGCGACAGGAGAGGATGGGATGGAGAATGAAGCGTTGCAATTTGGCGGACGAAAGGTTGGAGAAGAAATTTGGGAAGTATGTAATAGATTATGGAGAGGGGAAGGATGGCCGAAGGAGTAGAGAACAGGTTTGGTAGTTCCTTTATTAAAGAAAGGAGGCTGTAGAAAAGTGGAAGATTATAGAGGAATCACTCTCATGCCATTAACATATAAAATTTACGCGGAGGTGCTTAGTAAGAGATTAGAAGAACAGGTGGAACAGAAAGGAAGTATTCCACCCAATCAAACAGGATTTAGAAAGGGGATGGCAACAGTGGACAACATTTTCGTTCTAAATTATCTAGTCAACAGGAACCTGGGACAGAAAAAAGGAAAACTGGCCGCACTCTTCGTAGACTTTAAGGCAGCTTTCGACTCGGTGAATAGGAAAGTTTTGTGGAAGGCAATGAAAGAGAGGAAGGTGGACGAAGAGCTAATTGAGAGGAGAAAAGAGGTGTTTACGGAGACGAAGACAAGGGTGAGGATCGAGGAACAGAAAGGAGAGGAGTTCTGGACAGGGAGGGGTTTCAGACAAGGGTGCTTGCTGTTGTTTAGCATATTGTTAGCAAACCTAGAAGAGAAAATGGAAAACAAAGGTAAAGGGGGTACAGTTCTAGGAAATAAAAGAATATACTCGTCAGCGTACGCGGACGATGTGGTGCTTCTGGCAGAGGATCAAAGTGGAATGAGCTTGTTAATAAAAGGATTCGAAGAGTATGTGAGAGAGAAAGACCTAACAATTAATGTGACGAAGACAAAGATAGTATGTTTCAGGAAGAGAAAGAATGAAGTGAAGTATGGATGGAAGATAAATGGGGAAATGGTGGAAAGGGTGGAGGAATTTTGTTATTTAGGATTCTGGTTCGAAGCAGTACTAAAGACGAGCAGCATGATCTGATAAGGTAGGGAGGTACACCATCTGGTCCAGCGCCCTTATTGACATCAAGGTTAGATAATTTACGTTCAATTTCAATATGACTTATATTTATGTTGTGCAGATCAATAGTGTCGGAGAGTGGAAAGAGAACGTTACGTGTGTGCGGTAGTTTATATACTGATTTAAAATGTTTTGCGAGCAGTTGAGCACTCCCTTCGCTATTGTCCGTCCTTTCGTTTTCAAGATACATGCTATTAGGTAAACTATTGTTGTTATGCAAAGTATTGACGAAGTTTCAGAAGAATTTAGGATTGGATATGATTGTATTTTTACTTTTGGCAACAAAGTTCAAATAGCTTACACGAGAAAAGAGTTTACATTGTGCTCTTATATTTGAAAATTTCTGATAGTCTAAAGGAATGCGAGACATTTTATAGGCTAAGTTTGTTTTTATTTAATTTTATTAGTTCACGTTTTCCAAAATTCGAAGTAAATATAAATTCTTCTCGTCTTTGTATACCTGGACATGCAGAAGTGTTAGTAGCATCTCGTGACAATGGGGCCTTAGAAATTCGGGGACTTAAACCAGGTCTGTTAAATTAGCATGACCACTTTTTCATATTAATTTTTTCAATATTGCATAATTTTGTGATAATTTTGTACTGCATTCAAAAAATGTGTGCTTTTTCATTTTTTGAAAACAACGTGTGCTTTGCGCTGACCTAACATTAAGGTGGCATGGCCAAACATGAAATACAAAAGAAATCTCATTTTTGAATATTGCACAATTTAGTGTTAATTTGGTGCTGATTTCGTCGAGGCCCATTCACTCTCGAATTATGCATTTCTAACGCTTGAAATGTGTAAGAAATAAGTAGTATTGCGTTGAAATTACTAAGCGCAATAAACGAGTCAGTAGGAATCAAGCGAGTTAATTAACTCTTCACTTGGGGTGATCGCTATACTCTGTCCCCCGAGAGACCGAATTTGGTCGCGCAAGTTTTTATGAAAGAAGGCGTCGAGAAATTGTTTTTCGTTTGGATGACAGTCAATCGCTGTTAGAAGAGGACATCATTTTTCTCAAATAGACTGACCCAAGTGTTTTCCTAAATTTTGTGTAGCCAAATTGAGGGCCAGAAGAGCGGGACGAACGTAAAATATGTATATAGTTAAAAGTTTATCATGAGGACAATCGCAGGATTTCGCCCGGGAGCAGGTGCTAATCTTAAAAATTGCACCCGCTCCCAGCGAAATCGCGATAAAATTTCAGCTGTAACCACGTCCTTCTCTACGTATGATGCCGTAGAATTTACCATGAAGGGGCTTCTCAGCATGTTCTCTTAGTAGAAGCGTATGTTCTGCTTCCTGCACACGAATTTTAAGCACCGAAGGTGTTAGTGATGCTAAGCCATGTGTAGAATCGCTAAAATCGAATGGGAGACTAAGCTCTTCTGCGCCCCTATACAAAGCATGGTATAGAAACGCCGCAGCATTGGCGACTTCATGTTGACGTACGAGTCGCGTAAGAGAATCTGCACTATATAGAACTGAGTAGGCTCCAAGCTAAGCCAGCCTTATCTTAGTCAGCCTTCATCTCGATGGAGGTATATTTGAGGTACAGAAGACCTAGAATGATGACTTAGATGGATTGATATCATCTTGCATGTGCCTCGGTCAAGTTGCTTCAACTCATTGACGTTACATTTTAATGCACCAAACGTGTAGAGCAGTATAGGAACGGCCAGTATATTGGTGGCCTGGATCTTATTCTCTCCAGATAATTCGGAAGCCCAAATTTTTCTGAGAATGAGGCGATACTTTTTTCAAGGGCCGTTTTTAACACACGCACATTTTGTGTTTTCACTTGCGGTATTCCAAGATATGTATATGTTTCTCGATTACCAAGATGTTGAATGGTATTTCCGCACACTTGTCCAGCCCTACGCTTACGCCAATCACTTTAGAGTACCTATTCACCGCATCCACAAGGATATTGAGGTCCTCTTTCGAAAAAGCAAGGAGTTTAAGGTCGTCGATGTATAAAAGGTGGTTGACCTCATATTCTCCTCTGTTGGGCAGGCCACATAGGTATTCAGTGCTTTTACATCGGAGAACAATAGATAGAGGCTAAGGGGAGATGCGGAAAAGTATCGGACTTAGAGAGTCTCTTTGGGAGACCTCCTTTTTATATGTGATATAGCTGGTAGTCACACGACCATAAGCTCTTGTATGCTTCTCACTATTTTTGGATGCATCTCCAGGCACTCAAGGAGCTTAATAAGTAGCTCATGGTTCATCTTATCGAATGCCTTACGGTAGTCAATCCAAGCCATCGCCAGATTGCGTCGATACCTGATCGAGTCTTGCATAATACACTTGTCTGTTAACAGGTTCTCCCTGCAACCTGCCAGCCCTCTCTTGCATTCACGTTGTTCAACTATTGCACTCCATACCGACTCAATAGATGTTAATTTCCCCTCTCTGAGAATGCCAGTGAATAGCTGGTAGCTAGTTTTGAAACAAGCTATGGGCCTGTAGTTCCGCGGACTTGACAAATCTCCCGTCTTAGGGATCAATACCCTCTTCTCTATCTCGTCCTATCCTTTATCTATCCACATCAATATTTTTCTATCCTTGAATTAATATAAATTTCGATCTATCTTTTTCAATCTCCTATTCTGTATCTTATTTTATCATACATCTATCAACGCATATCTTTTTCTATCTATTTTTCAATCTGAATTCACATCTATCTTTTTCAATACCCACTACTCTATTTCATCCTATCCTTTATCTATCCACGTCAATATTTTTCTATCCTTGAATTAATATAAATTTTCATCTATTTTTTTCAATCTCCTCATCCGTATGTCATTGGATAATACATCTATCAACGCATATCTTTTTCTATCTATTTTTCAATCTGAATTCACATCTATCTCATTCAATACCCTTGTCTCTATGTCATCCTGTCCTTCATCGATCCACGTCAATGTTTTCTATCCTGTAATTAATCTAAATTTTCATCTATCTTTTTCAATCTCTTTTTCCGTATCTCATTGTATCATACATCTATCAACGTATATCTTTTTCTATTTATTTTTCATTCTGAATTCACATCTATCTCTTTCAATCCTCTCTACTCTATCTCATCCTATCCTTTATCTCTCCACGTCAATATTTTTCTATCCCGGAATTAATCTAAATTTCTGTCTATCTTTTTCAATCTCCCCCTCCGCATTTTATTGTATTATATATCTATCAACGTGTGTCTTTTTCTATCTTTTTTTCAATCTGAATTCACATCTGCCTCTTTCAACACCCTCTTTTCTATCTCATCCTATCCTTTATCTATCCACGTAAATATTTTTCTATACCTGAATTAATAAGAATCTCCATCTATCTTTTTCAAACTCCGCTTCCCCATCTCATTGTTTCATACATCTATCAACGTCATTGTTTTTTTATCTCCTTCCCAATCTGACGTCACATCTGTATCTTTCAATACCCTCTTCTCCATCTTCTCCTATACTTTATCTATCCACATCAATATTTTTCTATCCTTGAATTAATTTAAATTTCTGTCTATCTTTTTCAATCTCCTCTTCCGTATCTCATTGTATCGTACATCCATCAACGTAAATCTTTTTCTATCTATTTTTCAATCTGGATTCACATCTATCTCTTTCAATACCTTCTTCTCTATCTCGTCCTATCCTTTATCTATCAACATAAATATTTTTCTATCCTTGAATTAATGTAAATTTACTTCTATCTTTTTCAATCTCCTCTTCTGTATCTCATTTTATCATACATCTATCAACGCATATCTTTTTCTATCTATTTTTCAATCTGAATTCACAAGTAAGTATTTTCTTATCAAGGCAAGGACGGTGTCTCCTTCGCGCGATTGGCGCACTAAATCGAAATCTTAATATCTAATATGATTGACTCAATTTCTATCGGTAAAAAAAGTGTCTGAGTGAGGGAATCAATATATTAGGTTAAGTTGATTTATTTAATATTATTATATTGATTCACTCACATTTATACCGCTTAGTCGCATATAACATCTTATGGTCTTGAAAGGCAGAAAAATGTATCTTTCAAACAGAATAAAAATTGAGAAACAACATAATAAAATAAATTAAAACAAGAAACTCAATACAAGAAAAGTCTGAAAAATACAACGCAATTAGGACAGAAACTAACTGTAAAGATTTTTTTCCTAAGCTTAGTAATGCAATCATGATTTGCTGTCGAGACCTCAGTCAAAAAAATTTGAGAGACAAGCATACCATCATCGATGGAAATCATAAGTAAATGCTGCAAGATGAATGACTGTCACTTTCTGGAGTAAAAACTGAACAATGTGTGGCCTTTTCGAGAAGGGTAAAATATTATCATCGGAATATGGGAACTAGCTACTAATGTTACTTTAAGTACCCTTCTGGCTTTACGAAAGTGATTTTTCAGTCGTGTTCAAATCTTGCGTGATTAGCGTTTGATCGTTTTGAGAAGCGCTCCATGTAACTTATCGGTTTGACGAAACATATTGCTGACCACTTTCTGATGCATAGTTTTTACATTGACAGCGCTTTTGTCGCTTAAGCTAGTGGGATTAGTTCTTTTCGTTGATAATGAGCGCTTAGCGTTCGGCCTCCTTGAAAAAAGCACAATTTTTAATCAGCCAAGCAGATTTCATGCTTGAGGAAAGAAATATGTTTGACAATTCTGCATGAAAAATAATTTTTTCACAAATCCTCGTCATATTCAGAATTAAAATAAATGGTTTCGTATTATCTTCGCATAAAATTTGAAGTTCTTCTGGCAAGATTTTCAAAAGTACTAAAATTAATCAATGCTGAAGAGGCCATAACCCACGCAACCCAAATGAACATCTTCACCAAAGAAGTGTATGATCTGAGAGATGGAAAGAGGGTATCATTAGAGTAGTAGAAAGATTGAAGAACTCTACTATTTTCTTCTGTCAACAAGATTACATACTTTTGCCACGTTCCAATCATGTCACAGACTTAATCATTCAGGACGAAAAATTACGTAGCAAACAAGCCTGAATCCAGACAACACTCCATGGTTTGCGTCGCGAATTCGGCCCCTCTATGGTCGCAATCAAGTACGAAAAATCGTACACACATGACATGACACATGACATGACACATGACATGACACATGACATAACACATGACATGACACATGACATGACACACGACATGACACATGAAATGACACATTACATGACACATGACATGACACAAGACATGACACACGACATGACACACAACATCACACGTGACAAGACATTGAATAACACATGACATGATACATGACGTGATACATGACATGACATATGACATTGCACACGATATGACATATGACATGACACATAACATCAAACTTTACGGGACATTACATAGTCCATGACATGACACATGACGTGGTACATGACATGACACATGAAATGACATATGACATGACACCTGACATCACAAGTGACGGGACATTGCATAACATATGACATGACACATGACGTGATACATGACATGACACATGACATGACACATGACATGACACATGTCATCACACATGACATGACACATGAAATGACACGTGGCGTGAGACATGACATGATACATGACATGGCACATCACATGAAACATGACATGACACATGACATGACACCTGACTTGAGACATGACATGACGCATTACATGACACATGACATGATACATGACGTGATACATGACATGACACATGACATGACACACGATATGACATATGGCATGACACATAACATCAAACGTGACGGGACATTACATAACCCATGACATGACACATGACGTGATACATGACGTGACACATAACATGACACGTGACATGACACATGACATAACACATGACGGGACATTACATAACACATGACATGACGCATGATGTAGTACATGACATGACACATGGCATGACACATGAAATAACACATGACATGACACATGACATAACACATGACATGACACATGACATGACACATGACATGACACATGACATGGCACATGACATGACACATGACATGACACATGACATGAAACATGACATGACACATGACATGACACATGAGATGATGAGACATGACATGACACATGACATGGCATATGACATGACACATGACATGACACGTGACATGACACATGATATGACACATGACGTGGCACATGACATGACACATGACATGAAACATGACATGACACATGACATGAAACGTGACATGACACATGACATGAGACATGACATGATTCATGACATGACACATGACATGACACATAACGTGTCACATGATATAGAAAATGTCATGACACATGACATGACACATGACATGACACATGACATGACACATGACATGATACATGACATGACACATGACATGAACCTGGAACAAAACCTGAAATTGTGAGGAAATTTTTTTCCAGGATTTAAGTAGGCACCCTGGCTAAGCAACTCAGTATCTAGATAACATTTAGAACCTTAAATATAATTTTCAATAAATTTAGTATTGCAATTAAAATTAATCGAATTATTAAGCAGTTGCAATGTCTGACAACTACAATCCTATTCTACTCGCACTGATAGTATTACTGGTATTGAAAAAATTCTGTTCCAAAGAAGTTTTTTTTTGCAATTTCTTACCCTGAATATTTCTATACCAAAAGGACTTTGGAAATTTGATCATTATTTCCATTAGTACCAACTGTTGAGTGTGAATTTTTTTATGCTACAACCACGTCATGCTTGTCTAAAAACACGTTGAAATTTCAAAACAGAGCTTCCGAAAAAATATCCTTCATTATTTTTTAACGAAGAATCATTAAGTTTTTATGAAAACTTGAACTTGTTAAATCTAGAAGAAAAAAACACTTTTTTAAGGTAAAAGAAATAATTTCAAGAGCTACAGAGATTTATAGCCCAATATATAAAAATTGGAATTTTTCTTCCATCCTATGATTAAAGATTTTCAAACATATTGCATGTTTGTCTTCGAAAGTTGTTATTCTTTCAAAAGTGAGAGTTAAACCAGGTTATTCTATAGAAAAACTTTAAGAAAGTAACAAAATTTTATTTCCGGAGTTAAAAAGTGTTTTTTTTTCGTTGAAAAGTATTTTTTTAACAGAAAATTTAACAATTTCAGTTGACGATTTATCATTTAAGTTAAAACTCCATCTCATTTGTTGATAATCACCTTATTTTTTTTGAAAGTTAAGTCTTTTCGGTTCAAAATTCAATTATTTCGTTGAAAATAAAGTTTCGTGTTAAAAATTCATATTTGCGAGTTGGAAATGCAATTGTTTTGAAGAAAATTTCCTTTTTCGATTTGCAAATTCCAGACTCGGCTTTGAGTTTTTTTTTTCTCAATTCTGATTGAAGAATTTTTTCAGTTGAAAATGTAACTCTTTTGTTGAAAATTCCTCTTTTTTGGTTCAACATTCACATATTTTGGTAGAAATTTCATTTCCTTGGTAAAAAAGTCAACTATTTTTTGTTACATCTTATTTATTTTTGTTTGAAAAGTCTACTATTATATTTTTTGTTGAAAGCTCGTCTGTTCGGCTTGAAAATTCGAACCTTTTTTGTAGAAAATTGAAAATTATAATTCTTGTTTAATATTAATATTTTTGGGTTGATGGAAATTTTATCCTTTTTTTCAAAACGTAACATTTTAGTCAAAATATATTAATTTTCTACTAAATAGTGGATTTTTTAACCAAACAGTTGTATTTAAAAAAAAAAACGATCATATTTCAATAAAAAATGAAATAGTTGAATTTCTTGTTGAAAAAATTAATTATAAGAACAACAACAAAAGACAAATTTTTAACAAAATATATTAATTTTCTACTAAATAGTGGATTTTTTAACCAAACAGTTGTATTTTCGAAAAAAAAGAAAAAAAAAGCATCATATTTCAATAAAAAATGAAATAGTTGAATTTCTTGTTAAAAAAATTAATTATAACAACAACAACAACAACAAAAGACGAATTTTTAACAAAGTATATTAATTTTCTACTGAATAGTGAATATTTTAACGAAAAATATCAATTTTTAACCAAATAGTTGACCTTTCAAATAAAAAAGATCATATTTCAATAAAAAATGAAATAAGTATCTTGTTAAAATATTTAATTATAAGAACAACAAAAAAAGTCGAATTTTCAACAAAATATATTAATTTTCTACTAAATAGTGGATTTTTTAACGAAAAATATCAATTTTTTACCAAATATTTGACTTTTCAAATAAAAAAGATCATATTTCAATAAAAAATGAAATGGTTAATTTTTTTGTTAGAAAAATTAACCATAAAAATAACAAAAAAATACGAATTTTCAACAAAATATATTAATTTTCTACTAAATAGTGGATTTTTTAAACCAAATAGTTGAATTTCCAAAAAAACAAGAAAAAAACGATCATATTTCAATAAAAAATTATAGTTAAATTTCTTGTTAAAAAAATTAATTATAACAACAGCAACAAAAGACGAATTTACAAAAAATATAGTAATTTTCTACCAAAGAGTGGATTTTCTAACGAAAAATATCAATTTTTAACCAAATAGTTGAATTTTCAAATAAAAAAGATCATATTTCAATAAAAAATGAAATAGTTAAATTGCTTGTGAAAAAAATTAATTATAACAACAACAACAAAAGACGAATTTTTAATAAAATATATTCATTTTTTACTCAATAGTGGATATTTTAACGAAAAATATCAATTTTTAACCAAATAGTTGAATTTTAAAATTAAAAAGATCATATTTCAATAGAAAATGGAATAAGTTTCTTTTAAAAAAAAATAATTATAAGAACAACAAAAAAAGAGGAATTTCCAACGAAATATATTAATTTTCTACTAAATAGTGGATTTTTTAACCAAATAGTTGAATGTTCAAATAAAAAAGATCATATTTCAATAAAAAATGAAATAGTTAAATTTCTTGTTAACAAAAAACTATTATAATTTTGGTTGAAAATTATTTGCTTTTGGTTGAAAATTCAACTAATAAATTTTTCATTGAGAATTCTTTTTTGTTTGAAGATTCAATTTCAAGGTTGAAATTTGAACTCCGTTGTCCAAAATTCAATTAACTGGTTGAAGATTGAACTATTTTCTTAAAAATTGTTTTTTTTTTTGGTTTGTTAAAAACTAAATTTTTTCACTCAAAATTAAACTATTCCATTATTTTATCATTCCACCTTTTCAAAGGATTTTTCAATTATCACAGTTTTTAAGAAACTTGTTCTTTTTCTCATTTTTTCGCTTGGTTAAAAATTTATTTTATTTACTTATGATTTAACGGTTTTGCAAAAAATTCGTTTTTCTTTGTTGAAAATAACATTTTCTGACTGAAAATTTAACTATTCTAATTTTTGTTGAAAATTCAACTATTAAATTTGTCATTGTGAATTGTTTTTTATTTGAAGATTTCACTACATGGTTGAAATTTTAACTCCTTTGTCCAGAATTCATATTATTGGTTAAAGATTGAACTATTTTCTTAAAAGTTTTTTTTTTGTTGAAAAATATTTGTTTTCACTGAAAATTTAACTAATTCATTATTTTGTTATTCCCCCTTTTGAAAGGATTCTTCTATTTTTCCAGTTTTTGAGAAACTTGTTTTTTTTCTCATTTTTTCGCTTTGTTAAAAATTTATTTTATTTGCTTATAATGTAACGGTTTGGCAAAAATTCGTTTTTTTTTGTTTAAAATAAAATTTTTCAACTGAAAATTTAACTATTCTAATTTTGGTTGAAAATTTATTGCTTTTAGTTGCAAATTCAAGTATTAAATTTTTCATTGTGAATTTTTGTTTGTTTGAAGATTCAACTACGGGGTTGAAATTTAAAGTCCTTTGTCCAAAATTCGTTTAATTGGTTAAAGATTGAACTATTTTCTTAAAAGTTGTTTTTTTTTTGTTACAAAATAATTTTTTCACTAAAAATTCATCTATTCCATTATTTTATCATTCCCCCTTCACAAATGATTTTTTTATTTTTTGAGTTTTTAAGAAACTTGATCGTTTTCTCATGTTTTTCTCATTTTTTCGCTTTGTCAAAAATTTATGTTATTTAATTATGATTTAACGGTTTTGCAGAAAATTTGTTTTTTTGCTGTTGAAAATAACATTTTCTGACTAAAAATTTAACTATTCTAATTTTGCTTGAAAATGCATTGCTTTTAGTTGAAAATTCAACTATTAAATTTTTCATTGAGAATTCTTTCTTGTTTGAAGATTACACTAAAGTAATCTCAGTAAATGAAATTTCATTTATTACAAATTTTTTTTTTAAATTGAACTATTTTGTTTAAAATTCATCCACTAATTGCTTGGAAATTCGTCTTTTTGGTAGAAATTCAATTTTATTGATTAAAAATTGAACTATTTTGTGCACAGTACATTTTATAAGGATGAAAAATAATTTTTTCAACTAAAAATTGTTGTTGAAAATTTATGTGATTTTTTCAATATTCGTAATCTCATTAGATGAAACTTCATTAAAAAAAATTAATTGTTTTGGTTGAAAATTTATCTCTTTTTATGAAAATTTATGCATTTTGTTAAAAATTTATGTATTTTTTTTTTTAAACTTAGGTATTTTGTTGAATATTCGTATTTTTGCTAAAAATGTAATCTTATTAGATGAAACTTCAATTAAAAAAAAAAATAAATAAAAATGCATTTCTTTGGTTGCAAATTCATCTTTTTTAGTTGAGAATTCCATTATTTGGTTGAAATTTATATTTTTTGCAGAAAAATCTTCTTGGTTGAAAATTCAACTACTTTGTTAAAAGTATATTTTATTTGGTTTAAAATTAATTTTTTGTAACTGAAAATTTAAATATTCTTTTTAGGTTGAAAATTTGACTTCTTGGGTAAAATATTTATCTCTTTGGTTGAAAATTTTTCAATTTTTTTGAAAATTCATGTATATTGTTGAATATTCGCCTTTTTGGTAGAAAACTGATCTCATTAGATGAAATATCATTAAAAAAAATGAAATAAAATAAAAATTCAATTCTTTGGTTGAAAATTTATCTTTTTTAGTTGAAAATGTATGCATTTTGTTGAAAATTGATGTATTTTGTTGAGAATTCGTCTTTTTGGTAGAAAAGTTATCTCATTATATGGAATTTCATTTAAAAAAACTCATTGGTTTGGTTGAAAATTGATCTCTTTTGTTGAAATTTTTTTTTTTTCAGTTGAAAATGTATGCATTTTGTTAAAATATGTATGTATTTTTTTGAAAATTCATGTATTTTGTTGAATATTCGTCTTTCTGGTAGAAAAGTAATCTCATTAGATGAAACTTGATTTAAAAAATTAAATAAAAATTCAATTCTTTGGTTGACAATTTATCTTTATTTTGTTGAAAATGTATGCATTTTGTTGAAAATTTGTCTTTTTTAGTTCAGAATTCCATTATTTGGTTGAAATTTTTTTTTCAGAAAAATCTCCTTGGTTGAAAATTCAACTACTTTGTTAAAAGCATATTTTATTTGGTTGAAAATTAATTTTTCATAACTGAAAATTCTTTTGCAATTCAAAATTTTTTAATATGTTCTTTTATTTCGAGCGCTTTCAATTCGAAATTATTATTTCAAAAATTTGTGTAATGATAAATTTTTAAATTGTTTATATTTTTAATGTTAGGAAATAATTTTTAATAATCAATATTGCACTTTTGACTAAAATTTTCAGTTGTTTAATTTTTAATTCTAAAATTATTTCATTTGGAACTTTTTCAATTCAAAATTTTTTAATATGTTCTTTTATTTCGAGCGCTTTCAATTCGAAATTATTATTTCAAAAACTTGTAATATTACAAAATTTGTGTCGTAATAAATTTTTAAGTTGTTTATATTTTTAATGTTAGGAACTAATTTTTAATAATTAATATTACACTTTTAAATAAAATTTGCAATTGTTTAATTTTTAATGCTCAAATTATTTGATTTTGAACTTTTTCAATTCAAAATCGTTCAATATATATATTTTTTTTTAATTTCAAGCGCTTTCAATTCAATATTTAAAAAATAAATAAATAATATTTAAAAATTTGTGTCAATACATTTTTTAATTGTTTATTTTTTTAATGTTAGATAATAATTTTTAATAATTAATATTGCACTTTTGACAAAAATCTGCAATCGTTTAATTTTTAACGCTTCAAGTTAAAATTCATTAATTGTCTTTAGAAGCCATCCTGAAATATTCGAGGTCTATATTGAGAATGTTATTGTTAATATTGTATAATATTTTTTATTGATAGCCTTAATAATTCAACGATTTTACATTTAAATTCTCCCGAGTCGTTAATAGTTTCAAATTCAAATATAAAAAATTTCAGGACAATTTCACTTTTAAATCTTTCAAAATTGTAATATTTCATATTGAAAGTCTTAATAATTAGTTTTAATATAACAATTTTAGATTTAAATATTTTAACTTGTTTGGTTTTCATATTTTCATTTTTTTTAAATGTTACCTAATCTAAAATTGTTTAATTCGGAACTTTTTCAATTCAAAATCTTTCAATATATTTTTTTTATTTCAAGCGTTTTCAATTCGAAATTATTATTTCGAAAATTTCAAAAACTTGTAATATTAAACAATTTGTGTCATAATAAATTTTCAAGTTTTTTATATTTTTAATGTTAGGAAATAATTTTTAATATTTAATATTACACTTTGAAATAAAATTTACAATTGTTTAATTTTTAATTCTAAAATTGTTTCATTTGGAACTTTTGCAATTCAAAATTTTTTAATATGTTCTTTTATTTCGAGCGCTTTCAATTCGAAATTATTATTTCAAAAATTTATCGTCTTTTTGGTTTAAAATGGTACAAAATTCAACTATTTGGTTTGAAATTAACATTTCTCTCGAAAATTAATGTTTTCGGTATCAAAATTCAACCAATTGGTTGAAAATTCATGTATTTTGTTAAAAATTTAAGTGATTGGTAGAAAGCCCAAATTTTGTCGAAAATTAACTTTTTTGTCGGAAATTTAACTCTTTTGTGGAAAATTCGTGTTTGCTTTGAAAATGCTAGACAATTTAACTATTTGGTTGAAAATTTCCTATTTTGTTGGAAATTTAACTGTTTTGTCGGAAATTAGTCTTTTTGGTTTGAAAATGATGGAAAATTAAACTATTTGGCTGAAAATGAACCTTTTTTATGGAAATTAACTTTTATGATGAAAATTAATATATTTTGTATGAATATTAAACCATTTGGTTGAAAATTCGTTTTTTTTGGTTTGAAAATGTTACAAAATTCAATTATTTTGTTGAAAAATACCCTTTTTGTTCGAAAATTAATATTTTCGGCATAAAAATGCAACCATCTGGTTGAAAATTCATGTATTTTGTTAAAAATTTAAGTATTTTGTTAGAAAGCCCAAATTTTGTCACAAATTAACTTTTTTGTCGAAAATTGAACTCTTTTGTAAAAAATTCGTCTTTGGTTTGAAAATGCTAGAAAATTCAACTATTTGAGTAAAAATTTACATTTTTGTTGTAAACTTAACTGTTTTGTTGAAAATTAGTCTCTTTGGTTTGAAAATGGTAGAAAATTCAACTAGTTGGTTGAAAATTAACCTTTGATGAAAATTAACTTTTTTGATAAAAATTAATATTTTTTGTATGAAAATTCAATCATTTTGTATAAAATTCGTCTTTTTGATTTGAAAATGGTAGAAAATTCAACTATTTGGTTATAAATGAACTTCTTCGTCGAAAATTAAAATTTTCGGTTTGAAAATTCAACGACTTGGTTGAAAATTCATGTATTTTGTTAAACATTGAAAAATTTTGATAGAAAGTCCAAATTTTGTCGAAAATTCATTTTTTTGTTGGAAATTCATCTCTTTTGTACAAAGTTCTTCTTTTTTGTTTGAAAATGCTAAAAAATCAACTATTTAGTTGAAAATTTACTTTTTTATTGGAAATTGAACTGTTTTGTTGGAAATTAGTCTTTTTGGTTTGAAAATGGTGGAAAATTCAACTGTTTGGTTAAAAATTAACTTTTTTGATGAAAATTAACTTTTTTGGTGAAAATTAATATGTTGGCCATGAAAATTCAACCATGTAGTTAAAAATTCATGTATTTACATAGGTTTCTAAGCATACTTCAGGAAAAAAATCGGGTTGAAATTATTTATTTAACAGTAGTTATTTAAAGTTTCAGTTTTTGCTTTCTCTTTAGGGCAAAGTTACAATACTTATTTAATCCTCATGATCAAGGCTTTTTTTTTCTTTGAAGGATTATTTAAAGTCATATTTAGGTGGTTTTTATTTAAAAGAAATGATTTATAAATAATTTAGTTTCCATTGTTATAAAAAATGATAGTTCAAAGTTTAATAAACACCACCCAAATAGAATTGTAGAGAATCCTTGAAAGAATAAAATAAGGCCTTGCTCATTAGGATTAAATAAGAACTGTAACTTTTCCCTAAAGAGATGAGAAAAACTAAAATTCTGAATAAATACTGTTAAATAAACAATTTGAAACTGAATTATTTTTTTCTGAAGTACGCTTAGAAGCCTGCGTCAAGATTTTCAGAAATTAAAAACAGATCTATCTTTTTGATTTGATAAATCATTTTCAAGATTGGCGATTTTTGAGATTGATTGTACGTAGTGTACATCCTTGAAATGACCTAATAATTAATTCATGTTGAAAAATATAATTGCATCAATTTATTATTATTTTTAATAATATCCTCTTAGAATGCTGCTACAAAATTTCAATTGTTTCAAAAATTTTCCAATTTTTGTCCAATTTTGAATTAAAGTGAGTTATACAATTGATTAGAGTCAACAAAATTAATTTTATAAACATTTTATTATTATTATCAATGGTATTTAATTTGAATAATGCTAGAAAAGTGCGGCTTTCTCTTGAATTTTTAACAATTTGTCTACTTCTCAATTAGAGTGAAGTATTAATTAAAGTTTACAAAAATAATTGTTGAAGCAATTTATTACTAATATTAATAATATTTTCTTTGCCTGATGTTATGAAATTGCCTTTTTTCTAAAATTTTCAACTATTTGTCTATGTTTTACTTAAAGTGACTAAATAATTAATTAAATTTAACAAAAATAATTGCTTAAACAATCTTCTTTTATATTAAAGCCAGAAAGTTGCGGGTTTTTTTCTGAAATTTTTTACTTTTTGTCTAATTTTCACTGAGTGACGTAATAATTCATGCAAGTTAACAAAAATATTTATATAAATAATTTATTATTGTTTATAACTATCTTCTCTTAGATGGTTTGAGTAATGAACAAATAATAAGTGAATCGCAAAAAGAGTAATGTTTTAAATAGTATTTTAATGTTTCAAGTGAATTATTATTATATATAATTATATGAATATATAAATATATATATATATCGACGAAAACGCCTGACCTAATTCAAACCTGTTGAAATATTCTAAACCTTGTTGAAATTATAATAATTTTTGTTTTAAAATACCAATTTTTCGTAAAAGCCGCCAACTTAGCCCAAAATTGTTAAAAAGTGGTGAATCCTCTTTGAAATTTTGGGAATATATTTCTTTTAAATAAAAAATACTAATGTTCGTCGAAAAACCCTTACCTAATTAAAAAATGTTGGAATATTCTAAATATTGTTCAAATTATAATAATTTTGGTTTTAAAATACCAATTTTTGGTAAAACAAATGCCAACTTAACCTAAAATTGTTAGAAAAGGGTGAATCCTCTCTGAAATTTATTTCTTTTAAATCAAAAATACCAATTTTCAACGAAACACTAAATTTCAACGAAAAACTGTTTAAATATTCTAATTCTTGTTCAAATTATCATTATTTTTATTTTAAATTCCCAATTTTTAGTAAAACCGCCAACTTAACCTGAAATTGTTAAATTTTTTTTAATTAAAAATATCAATTTTCAACGAAAAACTTTAAGTAACTGAATTCAAAACTGTTAAAATCTTCTAAATCTTGTTCTAATTATAATAATTTTTAATTAAATTTTTAATATTCTAAATCTTCTTCGAATTGCAATTTTTATTTTAAAATACCAATTTTTGGTAAAAACTGCCAACTTAACCTAAAATTGTTAAAAAGTGGTGAATTCTCATTCAAATTTATTTTTTTTAATTAAAAATACCATTTTTCGATGACAAACACTAACCTAATTAAAAACTGTTAAAATATTCTAAAATTTTCTAAATCTTGTTCAAATTATAATAATTTTTGTTTAAAAATATCCCAATGTTTGTTTAAAACTGCCAAAATTACCCAAAATGGTTAAAAAGTTGTGAATTCTCTTTGAGATATATTTATTTTAAATTAAAAATACCAATTTTTGACGAAAACCCCTAGCCTAATTAAAAACTGTTAAAATATTTTTAACCTTTTTCAAATTAGAATAATTTTTGTTTTAAACTACCAACTTTAGATAAAAACCGTCAACTTAATCTAAAATTGTTAAAAAGTGGTGAATCCTCTTTGAAATGTTTGAAATTTATTTCTTTTAAATTAAAAATATAAATTTTAAACGGAAAACACTAACCTAATTAAAAACTGTTAAAACATTCTAAGTCTTGTCAAATTGTAATTCATTACATTAAAAAATTTAATTAAATTGTAATAAATTTTGCTTTCAAATATCCCAATTTTTGGTATAAATCACGAACATAACCTAAAACTGTTGAACTTCAAATTCAAATAACGAATTTTCAACAAAAAAGAGAAACGTTACATTTTTAGTGTGAAAAATTAATTTTAAATTAAAAAAAATATAATTTTCCAAAAAATTGTTAAATTTTCACCCAAAGAGATAAATTTTTATCTAAAATAATTATTTTCGAAAGAAAAAATTATTTTCTAATAAAGTTGTTCAGCTTTCAGCCCAGTAGTTCAATTTTCAACCAAAAAAGATGCATTTTTAAGGAATCATGTAATATCAGATATCTTAACCGAAAAATATTTTTATTTTAAACCAAAAACAGTTGAATTAAACAAAAGAGAAATGAATTTTCAACTTTATTTCGAAATCTTCAAAAATGTACATTTTGTTTTACAGTTTTTTCAATTTTTTTACATTTCAAATTATTTTTTAAATATTTCCAAACTTCAAACTATTTTTTAAAAGGCTGTGTCTAGTCCCGAAAAAAATTGGGGGAAAATTAAAGAAGTGAACTTAAAATCTTACAGATTATTCATTTACAATTTTGGAAATTTTTGGAAATCTTTTCAAATATTCTCTTAAAATTAATGTTTAAAAATTAAAAATTAGTTTCAATTATCCTAGGAATCTTAATAAAAATTTCTTATTGTTTTGAAACTTTCCAAAATGCTTCAAAAGCTTCTAAATTTGGGTTCGAAATCTTCGAAAGTCTACATTTTGTTAAAAATTTGTTGAAATCTTTTCAAATTTTCAATTAGTTTTTAATCTTTTAAAAACTTCCAAATATCTAAAAATATTTTAAACATTTTGTTAAAATTAATGTTTCAAAATAAAAAATCATAAAAAATTTTTCCAGGAAAGGTAAAAGTTTTTTTATTATTATTAAAAAAAATTTCAAAATATTCAAATTGTTTAGTTTTGAATATTTGAATTATAATTGCTCATTTTAAATAAAAAAAATATTTAAAAAGTGTTCTTTTCCTTGACCAAAAATTTTCAAACTGAATGGATTAAAATGGTATTTGAAAAATATTGTTATTCAATTAAAAATACCTAGAATCAATGAAGCAACTATCCGAAAATGTTGGCTGATTGTTTAATCGTTTAGCAATGAATTGAATTTGTTATAAACAAATAAGTGAGTGAAGATGAATTCATGGGGATTGGCAGTGATTCGTGAATTTATTTGCACTAAAGTTGAACGATTAATAGACAACAACCGTTTTTTAATGAATTTATAAAATATAATAAATAAATTGTTCTTTTATAAACAATTCTCCATAGCAGGTAGTCATATTGAAAAAAATCAAGTTTTTGAGGGGACTTTCCGCAAGCCCTATCTTATGTCTGTGATATCCGAGGTTCCCATGTCCTATAAACATTTCTGTTAGGATTTTGATATTTTTTCTCCCGAGCTCGAGTATTTAACTTGTTCGGTTAAAGTTGAGCTTTGAGCCCAAGAGTGTTTTGGCCTGTCTGCAACCAGAAACGAAATTCCACTAATTCTGATATTCCTTAATTAATAGCCACGTTCAATTATAATAATTAATAGCCATACTAATAATCACGTGGTCGTTGTTCCATTTAAGGCAAACATACCAGCCCTGCTGTCTGAGCAGATACGGATGTTCCCTTTGTTGTCATACTCCTTTGCCTTGTAGGCGCAATGGAGTATGGCCATAATCGCAGATTGTAGAACTGTGGCGTAGGACCCCAACTCGATTGTGAAGCCCATTCCATTCCTTCTACGACATACACCGGCTACTGCATTCTCCTCGTTCCTGGAGCCATCTGTAAGCCAGTAGTCTCTATCACTAGGCAGGTGTGCGTCGCTGTTAACTCATTCCTCATTCGTGAATAGACCAGGAGATTTGGAAGGGCTGACAATTACTTTCATAAGTAGCTTTCATGGCTTCCGTGAAAGTGCCGGCTGCCATCTCCAGCGTATCCACCTCTCTTATTGACCTGGGAACCTCTGAAAGTGCACATCTTAGCTCCGTGGAAAACTTACCCAAGTCCGTTCTTCTTGGACTTCTGACGCTTTTGGGGCCAGCGGCTACAATGGATTCCAACACGAACTCTATCGGTGTGTCATCTGAGAGCATGGGTTTATCTGAGACTCTCCACCCCTTGATGTTATGCCTGATACTACTTGTACAGAGAGTGATGTCAAAGACTTCCTCCCTGACCGAGTTACAGAACGTCGGGGTGTCCCCCGTGTTGAGAATATCTAAAGCAGTGGTGATTAGGTATTCCAGTAGGTCATTACATCTTGAGTTGACGTACGTGCTGCCCCACAAAGTATGATGGGAATTAGCATCGCATCCCAACTGTAGATATTCCACCAGTGAACATACGTCGACTGGTGGGTTAGTATCGCTTGCATACAGAAAGTAAGCCGATCCCAGAACTAGCCTTCCTATTCCTCTGAGATCCGTGGCTATCACCATCAGGTATCTTGAACATAGCTCAAGCAGCGGGACAGCGTTAACTCTTTTCGTCAGTATGCAGGGCCTTGGTTTGGCCGCTATCGGGCCCCTGTAACAAAAAATACTAGCCTCCCCTAATCTCCTTATGATATCTCGAACTAACCACGGTTCTCGGATTCCAAATAGTACAATTTTTATCCACATGAGATGAATTCGGAACCAAAAACGTAAAAAGATGACTTGTTAAGAAAGTAGTTTAATTTTCAACAATGTAATGAATTTTTTGGCCAAATACTAGCATTTCAATCCAAAGAAAATTATTATCTTTTCCAAAAGACAAATAATCGACAAAGCAGTTGAATTTTCTACGAAAAGGACGTCTTTTTACCCAAAAAGTCGACTTTTCAATTAAAGAAATTAACTTTTAACCAAAAAATATGACGTTTTGAGAAAAAAGTTCAATTTTCCACTAAATAGTAGCATTTTTAACTAGAAGAAATAAATTCTGATCCTAAAATATAATAGTAGACTTCTCAGAATAAAAGGATATTAACTTTCAACCAAAAAGATGATGCTTTGAAAATGCTTAAATTTTCAATCAAATAATTAATTTTTCAACCGAATCGTGAAATTTTTTTACCCAAAATAGATGAATTCTGGACCAAAAATATGACAGAAGACTTTTCTGTTAAAGAACGGTCATCCGGAACAGATCAATTTTCAACCGAAAACTATCATTTTTCTCTCAAAATATGAATTTTCAATCCAAAAGAACACATGTTCTATCCGAAAAGATAAATTTTCAACGTAGGAGATGAATTTTCAACAAAATAATTCAATTTACAAACAAATGATATCATTTTTAACCAAACAAAATTATTTTTTAACGTAATCGTTACATTTTCAATGGAATAATTGAATTTCCAACCAAACAGTAGACATTTTAACCAAACAAGATGAATTTCGAACAAAAAATACAGTAGTAAAATTTTTAATAAAAAAAACGACTTTTCTGCCAAAAGATAAAGTAGGAATCCAGAGGTACAAACTGTCTATTCAAAAAGACGATTTTTTGTTAAAACAGTTAAATTTTCGACCAAAAGAGATGAATTCTGAATAAAAAATATAATAGTAGCTTTTTCCATTAAAATGAAATATCTTTCAACAAAAAATAGTTGTATAGTTATATTGACTTATTGTTGAAACTTTCATGACCTAACAGGATGGATTTATGAAGTTTCAAAAAAATGATTTATTCTGTTTATATGAGAAAAACTTTTTTGATATCCAGAATCAGACAATACTATATGTAGTGTATTTGTTCGCGTACTTGAGATGCATCGATTGACTTGTTATTGATCTTTTTATAATCCACCAGTACCGATTTATAAGGTTTCAAAAAAATTTCTGTATTCTAGTTATATAAGAAAAACTTTGTTAACATTAGGAATATTACAGTACTTTATCTGATTCCATGAATTCTCTCAATTCTCTGAATGCCACGTATTCTCTGAATTCTCTTAATTCCATGAATTCTCTGACTTCTTTGAGTTCCATGAATTCTCTGAATTCTCTTAATTCAGTGAATTCTACGGATCCTCCGAATCCTCCTAATTCTCTGAATTTCATGAGTTCTCTGAAATCCCTTCATTCTCTGAATTATCAGAATTCTCTAAATTCTCTGAACTTCATTAATTCTCTGAATTCCCTAAATTCTCTGAATCCCCTAAATCCCCTGCATTTCCTGAATTCTGTGAATCTTCTGAATTCCCGAAGTTCACTAAATTCCATAAATCCTATGAATTCCGTGAATCCTCTAAATTCCATGAATTATTTGAAAACCATGTATTACTCATATTTCCCTAATTCCTGGAATTTCCTGAATTCCTGTAATTTTTTGAATTTCTGCAAACCTTTTCATTCCATGAATCCTGTAAATTCCATGAAATCTCTGAATTCCATGAATTGTCTGAGTTCCATGAATTCTCTCAATTCCATGTCTTCTCTGAATTCCATGAATTCTCTTAATTCCATGACTTCTCTGAATTCCATGAATTCTCTCAATTCCACGTGCTCTCTGAATTCCATGAATTCTCTGAATTCCAAGAATTCTCTGAATTCCATGAATTCTCTGAATTCCATGAATTATCTGAATTCCATGAATTCTCTGAGTTCCATGAATTCTCTCAATTTCATGTGTTCTTTGAATTCCATGAATTCTCTTAATTCCCTGAATTCCACGAATCCTCCAAATTCTCTTAATTTTTTTCATTCTCTGAATTTCATGAATTCTCTGAATTAAATGAATTCTCTGAATTCTCTTAATTCTCTGAATTATTTATCGGAATTCTCTGAATTCTCTTAATTCTCTGAATTATTTATCTGAATTCCCTAAATTCTCTTAACTCCATGAATTCTCTGAATTACCTGCATTCCCTGAATTCTCTGAATTACCTGCATTCCCCGAATTCTCTGAATTCCCTGCATTCCCTGAATTCTCTGAAACCCCTGAATTCCCTGAATCCGCTGAATTGCATAAATCCTATGAATTCTGTGAATCCTCTGAATTCTATGAATTATTTGAATGACATGTATTACTTAAGTTTCCCTAATTCCTGAAATTCCCTGCATTCCCGTCATTTTCTGAATTTCTGCAAACCATTTAATTCCTGAAATTCAATGCATTCTTAAAATTCTCTGAGTTTTTTCAATTTCCTGAATTCCTGAAATTCCCTATATTCCTTCAAATTTATGAATACTAAGAGGAAAGGAGAGAGGGGAAGTGACAGGGGGATGGGCCTACTTTGACTAATGTTTATAATTATGTCATTATCAACCATGAGGGGTTTTTCTATCAACTTTCAAACAAATCTGAGAAGCATAATGTTTTTTTAACATTTTTGGCAGGGGAAAACTAACGTTATTTTCTGATAAAAATTTTCAGTTTTTAAACCTAACATTTTTAGAGTATTAAAAATTAACATCAATGTTTATTTAAACTATTATTATTTAGTCTGTAAATTATAAAATATCCTATTTATTTATCACAGGCTTCACACACTTTCCCCTTTTCCCCTTTTTCTCGTTTTCTTGTTTTACCACTTAAATTCAAACTAAACTAATAGAACCCAATAAGAAAATCCAGCTATTTTCAGTTGAAAGTTAATTCTTTTTGGTTCAAAAGTCTACTTTTACATTCTTGGTTGAGAATTCATTTTTTTCGGCTAAAAATTTCGTTGTTCGGTTGCAAATTTATTTATTATGTTGAAAATTTAAAAATTTTGCTAGAAAGTCGTCCTTTGGGTTGAAAAATCAACTGTTTTGTTGAAAATATACATTTCTTGATTGAAAATGGCACTATTTTGATAGAAAATGGCACTGTTCAGTTGAAAATTAACTTTATAGTCGAAAATTCGACGGTTTTGTAGAAAAATTATCTTTTTGGTTTGAAAATTCATCTCTTTCGTGGAACTTTTTTTTCAATTCAATCTTCTTGATTGAAAATTTATAATTCTTATTAAAAATTTAAGTTTCTAAATAAAAATACAACTATTTGGTTGAAAGCTCATCTTTTTTAATTGGAAATTCAAGTGTGTGGTTAATAATTCTTTTTTTTTTAATTCGTCTCTTCTGGTATAAAATAAATCTTCTTAGTTGAGATTCATAATTTTAGTAGAACATTCACCTTCCTGGTTGAAAATTGTACTATCTTGATTAAAATTGTTTTTTTTATGGACATGAGCTTTCTTAACTACAAATTTAACTATTCAAGTTAAAGACTCATTATTTTAGTTGAAAATTCATTTCTTCGGTTGAAAATTTTGTTGTTTTTTTTTATTTGAAATTATTTTGTTTTTTAAAGAAAACATCACTTTCTTAGTTACAAATTCAACTATTTGGTTGAAAATTAACTTTATTCTTGAAAATTCATATTTTTGGCTTGAAAATTCGACGGTTTTATAGAAAATTTACCTTTTTCGTTAATCTCTTACGTTGAAAATTTCACTAATTTGTTGAAAATTCTTTTTTTTTTAAATTTAATCTTCTCGATTGTATTTGCAATAGTGGATGGTAATAGAAAACTTCGTGCAATATATAAAAACAGAAATGACTCTCGATCTCGGACAGAAACACGAGTGAAAATAAATGTGGACAGCGGCGAGGTTGAAGACATGACCCTTAGAGAAATCGAGGAATCTCCCACAGGCAAGGATCACCCAATATCAAGTAATTTTAAAACAGTCATTGTAGACGAACTTCTTCCACACCATTAATTTAATTTCAAAAGAAATTTGAAACTATGATATAATATTGTCTGTGACCCAAAGTAGAATGAAAATATTACAAGTAACTGGCTTAGGGCTATCCATAAACTACGTAAGAGCATTTTTGACCTTTTCAGACAATGAAATTTTCAAAAACAATAAAATTTCCAAACAGTCCAAAATATATATTTTTTTAATTAAGGGTATGAAGACATGCGACTTTGATAATATTTAAAAAGTTATTATTATGGATTGTTACATTTTATAAAAAATATGATGTAGAAGTAGTGCACATTATTAACTATTATTTGAAATCAACGTTGATAAATCGATTTCTAATCATCCTGAAATCTTTGTATATATAATTAATAATTCTAGCTTAAATTATGAACAGTTCAAATAATTATTTGCGATTTTTGTGCTGAAATAGCAATTCAGCGTGAAGAGACAAAAGGTTTGGGATTGATTTTGAAGTGATTTTTAAAATCCTTTACATTAAAATAATAAACGTTAATTGGCGTAAACTTTCTTCGCAGAGACTATATGTACTAATTGTATGTGTTTTTGAGAAAATATTAATAAACAGAGGAAAGTAGGCAGTGCAAATGTAAGGCCTTCTTCGAAACTGAATCAGCTTGAGTTTGAAAACATGAATTTAAAAATCTATTAGGAAGTACGATATCTGCAGCTTTTCTAGCCCCAATGTCTCGCTTTGCTGTACTGTGCAGCAATAATATTCTTTAAGAAAACTTCTATTTTTCTGAGAAATTTCTAAAACAATCCAAAATGAGAAAAAATGAAAATTATTTTTTCAATTCTTTGAAAATATTTGTTAGAGTCTACATTCATTTGTGAAGCTTCAAATGGGTTGTTGTAGAAGAAGAATTGCGCTTAAACGTGAAAGATTCTGTAAATTATGGTATCAGTTTTAGCGAATGGAGTAAATTCATATCTTTTCTCGAAACCAACTTTAATTTAATGTAAATATCTGAGGAGAATCTTGACGCCGGTGATCTAAGAAATAACGACTATAGGATATATATGTATTATATAATTTAACACAGCACTAGCATATTCATAAATTGACCGTCATTTTCCCCGTTTAAAATGGAAAAAAATTTCAATAATAAAAAATAAATAATAATAAAAATAAATATATATAATATAAAAATAAATAAATAATAAATAAATAAATAAAAAATAGTTTTAATTGGGAAACATTAAAAATGAAAAAATGTCTACTACGTCACACTGAAAATTAACTTACTTCGAACATAATTAAAAATGGTAAAAATTGTTAGTAAGCAACAATTGTGATATAAAACGTTTTTTTGTACATACTCTAAAATTTTATATATTCAAAATTAAAGAAATTATTCTATTAAAACATATTTTTTAACTTTTTTATTTCAAATCGCTTAATTTTTTACTCTTCATTTAGAATTATTATTCATTCACTTATCCAATATAGATTCAAATATATAATCTTATTGATAAAAAATTCTACTTTTTGGTTGAAAATTTAACAACTTTCTTGGATTTTTTTTTTTTTTAATCTCAAAAGTAAACAATTCCATGTTTAGTTGAAACCTTATCCTGTATATTGTACAACTTACAAATTCAACTGTTTGGTAGAAAATTCATCTTTTTGGCTTTAAAATCTAACAGTTTGGTAGAAAATAAGATTATTTGGTTGAAAATTAAACTTTTTGGTTGAAAAATATTTTTTTTTTGGTTGAAAATTATATTTTTTTATCTGAAAATTTAACTCTTCCATGTTTGGTTGAAATTTTATGCTTTATATTAGATAAGTTGGAAATTCGTCTTTTTTGATAGAAAATTAATCTTTTTATAAAAATTCATCTTTTTGGCTTGAAAATCTAACAATTTGGTAGAAAATTATATTATTTGGTTGAAAATTAAACTTTTTGGTTTAACAATCATATTTTTGGGTTGAAAATTCAAATTCTTTGTAGATAATTCGTCTTTTTGATATTAAAATTAAATAATTATGTAGAAAATTCATGTATTTTGTTCAAAAATCGACTTATTTGGTAGAATCTTAATCTTCTTGGTCGATAATTCATCGTTTTGGTTGAAAATTTAACAACTTTGTGGAAAATTCATTTTTTTGTTTGAAAATTATTTTTTTTTTTTATCTGAAAATTAAACTATCCCATGTTTAGTTAAAATTTTATGCTGTATATTGGATAAGTTGGAAATTCGTCTTTTTTTATAGAAAATTAATCTTTTTAACAAAAATTCATCTTTTTGGCTTGAAAATCTAACAGTTTGGTAGAAAATTATATTATTTTGTTAAAAATTAAACTTTTTGGTTTAAAAATCATATTTTTGGGTTGAAAATTCAAGTTAAGACAATACAGTAGATTAGTCCAACCAACAAAAGCAAGACCCTTTGGTAGTCCATCCAGTTAAGACAATACAGTATATTAGTGAGCGTTTCATGGAAAGTGTTCCGAAAGACTGCCCACGAATTGAGGATCTACCATTACACACTGAACTAAGAATACAGAAAAGCTTCTGAGAATACAGAAAAGGGAGAAATGGGTCATGTAGAATCAAGAGTTTCTCGCTGACCCATCGCGCCTCTTCAGCGATCTTCCTGTTTATTTCAAAAATCCACCCAAGCCCGACGAGGTAGAGACTTTTTGGAGAAAGGCATACAAGATCTCAAAAACATTTGAATTGTAAGAACGCAGGTGAAAAAGTTAGATATGTGACATGCCGCGAGAAAAGAGGCCTTAGGGTTAAACAATCGATTTTCAGGTTTTTGATGATATTGATAGTTTGTAAGTCGCTCATTCGTATTAAAAAAGAACGGAATTTTTATCTGAAAAATTGGAATTGTTATTATGCTACAAAGTAAATATAAATCGCCTATTTCGACGCGTGTGAACGGCGCGAGGAATCCATTCCCGCCACTTTCTACACATCTATCTATTCTGTGTCATTGTGACTCAAGAGCCCGTCTGACTCGCTGAACGCGGAGCGAGAAGATGTAGTCGTAGGTGGAGGGGATGGATTCAGGAAATTGTCCACACTCTCTGAGTTTATGACTTCGACCGTTCGAGTTTCTTCAATCGCTTCTACTGAAAAATTCGTTTGCTAAGCCTAAGGTCCCTTTTCTTGCGGCACGTCACATATAGTTAATACATAGTGGACAAAACACTAATATTTTTCATTTGTTTGTACAGAAAAATGTATAAAACAACTGAAAAATGTCATTGTCTTGTCCACTATATATGAACTATATATACATTTTTCACCTGGGAAAACTCTGAAAATACCATCCGCTTCAAGGAGCTTTGAGATCACCTCATAAAATCTGAGGAGGAATGTCCATCAATCATGTACGAACAACGTGTGTTTGAATGCACAATTAATTTAGCGCGTCCTAAGTTCATAAAGTTCGTGAAAATATATGAAAATATATGAACTGCCTTGGTAGCAAAGCATACGAAAATACAAATGTAGGCCTTACTGACTGACGGACTTCGTGATCTTTCGACGACAAAAAATGGACTAGCATAATCGACTCTACACGTAAGAAATGAACTATTCGGAACGACACGATCAGATGGAAAGTTTCCCATAATATATTCTGGACTTATTGGCTGTGCACTAAAACACTTCACACAGAATAGGTAAATATTCAGTTTAAGAATTTACTTTTCAAAGAAAAATAAATAATTTTCAAACAAAAAGAATAATATTCTACAAAAAAGACGAATTTCCAATAAAATGCATTAATTTTCTACTAGAAAGTCAAATTTTCAACAAAATTGTTCAATTTTCAACTACAGAAATAAATTCAACAAAAAAAAAAGGAATTTTCAACAGAAAAAGATCAATTTTCAACAACAACAAATTCAACAATATAGTTAAATTTTCAACCAAATGAATAAACTTAAAAAAAAATAGATAAATTTTTAACCAAAAATGGAAATTAAATTTTCAGTAAAATAATCATTTTCAGCCATAAAAAAAAGGTTTCTACAAAATATTTAACTTTTCAACCAAACAAATAAATTTTTCACAAAAATGTGGATTTTTAAACAACTAATTTTCTACAAAAAATACAAATTTTCATCTGAAAAAAACAATTTCGACAAAAAAAAAGCATTTTAAACAAAAAAGTTCCATTTCTAACCAAAAATAAGAAAGTTACATTTTCACTTTGAAAACGTATTTTTCCATTTGAAAAAATGTTTATTTAAAAAAATAATTCAATTTTTGACGATAGAAATTAATTTTTATCTAAAAAAAAACAATTATAAAAAAATGGAATAGGTAAATATTCAGTTTAAAAATTTAGTTTTCAAATAAAAATAAATAATTTCCAATCAAAAAGAATAATATTTTACAAAAAGACGAATTTACAACAAAATGCATTAATTTTCTACCAGAAAGTCAAATTTCCAACAAAATTATTAAATTTTCATCTATAGAAGTAAATTCAACAAAAAAAAAAAGAAATTTTCAACCAAAGAAATGAATTTTTAACTGAAAAAGATCAATTTTCAGTTGAAAAAATTAATTTGCACAAGAAAAAAATTTCAACAATATAGTTAAATTTTCAACCAAACAAATAAATTTTTCACCAAAATATGGATTTTTAAACAACTAATTTTCTACAAAAAATACGAATTTTCAACTAGAAAAATAAAATAATTTTCGACCAAAAAAAAAGGAATTTTAAACAAAAGAGTTCCATTTTTAACCAAAAATAATCAAGTTATTTTTTCAGTTAACAAACATAATTTTCCATGAAAAAAAATTCATTTAACATAATAATTCAATTTTTAACGAATTAAATTAATTTTTATTTAAAAAAGATCAATTAAAAAAAATAGAATAGGTAAATATTCAGTTTAAGAATTTACTTTTCAAAGAAAAATAAATAATTTTCAAACAAAAAGAATAATATTCCTCGTATCTTTCCTACAATGTTTTTAAAATCCTGCAAAAGTAAAAAAATTACCTTCAAATCATCTAAATTATTTTTTGAAAATTTTGGAAATCTTATTGAATATTCTTTTTCAATTAATTTGTTAACAAAAAATTATTGCTAGTTTTTCTAGGAATTTTGATACAAATTTTTGATTCATTTAAATTCAAACCCTTTCAAAATGCTTAAAAAGCTTATAAATTTTGTGTTGGACATCTTTAAAAATCTACATTGTGTTTCAAATGTTTTGAAATCTTTTCATGTTTTAAATTATTTGAGAATCTTCTCAAAACTTCTAAATATATTTTAAACTTACTCGATTATTTTTCAAATTAATAATTGTTCGATCGTGAATTATTATATAAAATTAAAAAAAATATATTCCTAAATATTCTCTTCAAATTAATTTTTCAAAATAAAAAATCATTTTAAATTTTCTCAGCCAACTTGAGCAAATTTGTTTATTTTCTTAAAACCTTTAAAGATCCTTAAAAAGCTTCAAAATTTTATTTTGAAATCTTCACAAACCTAATTTTTTTGTTTATTTTCCTAAATCTTTTCCAGTTATAAATTAAGTTTGGATCTTCTTAAAAAATTGTAAATATCTTAAACTAACTCAAATTTTTTCCAAATAGATGATTTTTCGATTGTTCTTAATGCATTAAAATTCAATAATTTCACTTACATATTAAAAAATTTGTTAAATGGAACAATTAAAATTGTAACGTTTAAAGTTTAAATTCAACACTGTGAAATATTAACGATTCAAGGCTTTCTATTTCAAATAATTCAGTGTAAAATTGTTTAGTTTTTAATATTTGATTTATAATTGCTTATTTGATATAAAAAGGAAAATATTGAGCTAAATATTCAGAAAAAATTTCATCGTTAATTAAAAGTTTTTAATTTAAATGGTTAAAAATGGAATATTTTGGATTGAAACAATATTTGAATAGGATTAGGAATAGAATAGCCTTTAATTATGAATCTATTAATTTGAAATTATTTTAAAATTTTTAATTGAAAATTTTCTATTTTTAACCTTAAAATCTGATTTAACTTGCTTAATTTTGAACAGATTCGGAATCGTCCTGTAAAATCAATTATTGTTCAATTTGAAATAATCGAACTACAGTTCAATGCGATTTATTTTAACAGCAAAAGTTCTTGGTAAAAGTGTAATATTTTTTTTCAATTTTAATTCCTTGTAGAAACATATATTACATATCCTACAATTTTTTTGCCTAAATACATATATACTATATATATAATGTTTGGTTCAAAATTTGAATTTTGGATTTTCTCATAGTATTTTTAATTAATGAAATCCAAATGAAAAGTGCTATCTAGAAATGGCTGGAAAAATGTTTGTAGGCCTTTTCAAAAGATATAATTTCTCTTTAAGACTTTTCCTCGTATCTCACTTTTCCTCGTATCTCACCAAGCTGAATATAATGTTTTTTCTTACTTCTTTTGGGTGACCTGAAAGGAAATTAACCATCCTACCTGATAAATTTGGCTTCTGGTACCAATTGTCAATAATTTCATTATTTCCTTTTATTAAAGATATATTCAAGGAATTGAATTTATTGTTTTCTTCTAGTTCCATTGTAAATTGTAACTGTCTGTTAAATGAATCGAATGTGTCGATGATTGAAATAATATGATCTTTTTTCACACATAGAATAGTGCCGTCCACGTATCCATAATGAACAAGGAGAATGACACCGTGTTTGTCTTTTAGAATTTTTAGAAAATAACTTCCCAGGTCGTTCATAACCATGTCTGCAAATAGGGGTGAAATAGGAGAACCCATCGGAGTGCTAAAAATTTGTTAATATATATTTTCATTAAAAACGAAATAAGTGTGGTAAAAAAGAAATTCTATGCATCTTATGATATCGTCAAAAGGTATTTTACAATTAGAATGAATGTTTTTCAATAATGTCAAGACTTTCTAACACTTAGGAGCATGAAACGTTTGTGAATAGAGAATTGACATCTAAAGACATGAAAATATGATCAGCAACAATTACTACATTTTTTAATTTTTCTTTTAAATCCAGAATATTAATAATGTGTGATTTTGAATTCTTTATAACATTCTTTAGTTCTTGATATATAACTTTTGCTAAAAAATGAGTTAGAGTGTTGATTAAAGAAATTATGAAACAAAGTGATATATTTTCCTTATGGATTTTTGGTGAACCGTAATATTTTGCTAGCATAGTGTTAGTGCCAGTCAGCTCACTATTGTGATGTTCACTTCGCAAAATTCATTACCATTCAAATCTTTTAATATTTTAGAAGTATTCTCTTGTAATTTTTGAGGATTTTCATTCAACCTATTGTAGATATTAGAATCCAGCAAAATATTGATCATTTTTTCCATGTAATCTTTTTAATACAAACAAACTGAAACATTTCCTTTATCAGCAACTGTGAAAAAGATATCTGGATTCTTTTCCATAAAGGAATTTGTGGTTTTTAATTTTTCAGCGAAGGATCTTTCTTCGACAGAAATATGAGTGTCTTGTTTCATATTACTGCATATATTTCTAGTTCAATGGTTAGAGCACCTGACCGAAAATTAGTTGACCTGGTGTTCGAATCCCAGCGGAGTGAACGGAGAATGGGGGATAGGATGGGATAGAGAAGAGAGGTTTGAAAAACATAAACTTCAATTGATATTGTCAAAAAGATAGAAAAAGATTGACGTTGATAGATAAAGGATACGATGAGGTAGACTCAAAAATTATAGACGGGCATTTAGAATAACAGAGAGATAGAAAAATATTGATTTCAATAGATAAAGGATAGCATAAGATAAAAAAAAAGGGGATTGAAAAGATAGATGTGAATTCAGAATAAAAAAGAGATAGAAAACGATAGACGTTTGCAGACTTAGGATAGGATGTGATGAAGAATAGGAGATTGAAAAAGATAGATGCAAATTTAGATTGACAGAGAAAGAAAAATATTGACTTGGATGGAAAAAGGATAGGATAAGATAGAACAGAGGGAATTGGAAAAGATAGAGGTAAATTTAAATTGAAAAACGGATAGAAAAAGATCAACGTTGATAGATGTATGATACGATGAGATAGGGAAGAGGACATTGAAAAAAATTGATGAAAATTTAGATTGCCAAATAGATAGAAAAAGATTGAGAGGATTGATGAAGGATAGGGTGAGATAGAGGAATAGTATTGAAAAATATTAATAAAAATTTAAGTTAAGAAACATATAGAAAATTATAAACCTTGATACAAGTGTGATACAATGAGATAGGGAAGAGGAGATTAAAAAAGATAGATATCAGCTTAGATTGGCAAAAATATAGAAAAAGATGGACATGGATAGACAGGATAGGATGAGATAGCAAAGAGGGTTTTAAAAAAGATAAACGTGAATTCAGATTGTCAAGAAATCGAGAAAGATAGACGTTGATAGAAAAAAGACGTTTGTAGACGTAGGATAGGTTGACATTAGGAAAAGAAGATTGCAAAAGATAGACGGAAATTTAGATTGAAATAGAGATAGAAAAAGATTGACGTGGATAGATATAGAATAGGATGATATAGAGACGAGGGGCTAGAAAAAGATAGATGCCGATTTAAATTAACAAAGAGATAGAAGAAGATAGATGTTGATAGACGTAGTATAGTATAGGGTTGAGAAGAATAAATTGAAAAAGATAGACAGGAATCCAGATTGACAGAGAGATAGGAAAATATTGACGCGGATAGATAAAGAACAAGATGAGTAGAAAAGACGGTTGATAGACGTAGGATAGGATGAGATTGAGAAGAGGAGATTAAAAAAGATAGACCGGAATTCAGATTCACAGAGAGGAATGATTTTCTAAAAGTTTAACAAATTTCACAAATATTTCGCAAAGATATCGAATAGATTTCAAAGATTGCACAAAGATTTCAATTATTTCACAAAAATGTCCGTTTTATTTCAAAGATTACACAGAGATTTTAATGATTTCCAAAATATTTCACAAAGATTTCAGATAGAGTAAAATATATTTTCCAAAGATTTCTAAGATTTTATAAAGATTTCAAATATTTCCCTCCAAAGATTGTACTGAGATTTCTCAAACTTTCACAAAGATTTCAATAAATTTACAAATATTTTAAATATGTCGCAAAAATTTCCAAAGCTTTCACAAAGATTTCAGAAACATTTGACAAGGATTTTAATTATTTCCCAAACATCAATTATTTCACAAAGATTTCAATGATTGAACAAAGATTTTAATAATTTCACAAATATTCCCAAATATTTTAAATATTTTTAAATATAAATATTTGTATTTTAAATATTTTGAAATATTATTTCATATAATTTCATAAATGTTATCAAATATTTCAAAAATATTTCGCAACAATTTCCAAAGATTTCACAAATATTTCAAATATTTAGCAAAGATTTTGAATAGATTAAAAAGATTTCGGATAGATTAAAAATATTTCACAAAGACTTAAATTATTTTCCTAAAATTTCACAAAGATTTAAATAATATCACAAATATTAATAAATATTTCGCAGATTTCCAAAGATTTGAATGATTTTCTAAACGTTTAACAAATTTCACAAATATTTCGCAAAGATATCGAATAGATTTCAAAGATTGCGTAAAGATTTCAATTATTTCACAAAAATGTTCCTTAGATTTCAAAGATTACACAAATATTTTAATGATTTCCAAAAAATATTTCACAAAGATTTCAAAGTTTTAGCCAATATTTCAGATATATGAAAAATATTTCACAAAGACTTTCCCAGCTGTCAGAAAGGTTTCACAAAGATTTCAATGATTTTACAAATATTATCAAATATTTTAAATATATCGCAAAGATTTCCAAAGCTTTCAGAAAGATTTTACAAGTAGTTTAATAAGTTTTTCCTAAAGAAAATGTATTGTTTATTAAATTTTTTTCTTAAATATATAAAAAGTACAGTGTCGGATTATTACACACTTGGCTCATATTTTATTAATGAGAAAAATAATCTGCTAATTTTAAAGAATTGTATATGAATGAAAAAATGGTGTCATATTGAATTTGCTGGAATTTTCTCGTAACAATAAAGAAACTTCTGTAAATCACTCACAACGTTCTCAAATCCTATAAATATAGATTTTTGAAGATTTCAAAATAAAAATTTGAAGCTTTTTAAAAATGTTGAAAGGTTTCACGATAATAATATCTCTTTCTAAGATTCCTGGTAAAAGTTAAAATAATTGTTTATCCTAAAAAAATAGTCTTAATACATTATTTAAAAAGATTTCAACACATAAAATAATTCTAGTATGTTTAAGAGATATTTAGAAGCTTGTAAAAAATTCAAAAAACTTAAAAAGTTTTCAAAAAATTAAAAACGAAAATAAAATGTTGAAGCTTTTTAAAAAATTTGAAATGTTTTAAGATAATATCTACAAAAAATTTCTCAAGATTCATGAACAAACTTTAAATGATTTTTTGTGTTGAAAAATTAATTTTAGCACAATATTTAAAAAGATTTCGAAAAAAAAAATTTATGATTAAAAAAATTATGATTTAACAAATCGAAAACAGAATATAGATTTTCGAAGATTTCATAATTAAATTTTGAAGATTTTAAAATAAAATGCTGAAGCTTTTTAAAAATTTTGAAAGGTTTTAAGATAATATCTACAAAAAATGTCTTAAGATTCCTGGGAAAATTTTTAATGATTTTTTATTTCAGCAAAATAATTTTAACAAAATATTTAGAAAGATGTTGAAACAAAAACAAATTTTTATGAATAAATAAACATTGGTCAATTATTGATTTAGAAAAAGTCGAGTAAGTTTAAGAGATATTTAGAAGTCTTAACAAGATTCAAACTTGACTTAAAACTCTAAAAGATTTAAAAAAATTAAAAACAAAATATATATTCTTGAATATTTCAGAATAAAACATTTTCTTAAGATTGCCGCGAAATTTTAAAATAATTTTGTTTTTTGAAATATTAATTTTAACATAATTTTTAAAAAGGTTTCCAAAATGTAAAAAAATAATCTGAAAGGTTTTAAGACCATTTTTTTGATTGTACAGAATTCATTAAAAGTTTTAGGACAGATTTCAATCATTTTAAAAGATATTTAGAAGTATCGAAAAAATTTCAAAAATAATTTTAAATTTGAAAAGATTCAAAAAAATTTGTAACAATATGTAGATTTTTGAAGATTTTGAAATGAAAGTTTAAAGCTTTTGAAGGATTTTGAAAAATTTCAAGATAATGCATTTTTTTCGTAAGTTTCCTGGGAAAATTTTTAATGATTTTTTATTTTAAAAAAAGACATTTAAGAGAATGTTTAAAAAGATTTCAAAACAAATTTTGATGTATAAATAACAATTGAACAATTATAATTTTGTAAGGACTTAAAAATAATTTAACTTCCACGGAGGGAGGCATCCATTTCAGCCAGATCTTGGGGCTTAGGAGGAACTTGCATGTTAATGTTCCTTCTTGTCCCGTTTCATCGCTAAAGAAATAACCAGAAGAAAGGATGGAACTCATACATATTTGCAAGATACTGATTAGTGGGATGAGGAAAACCATTGGACACACACGCACACACGTTTACCGGATTAAGGAAAAGAAGTAAACCTGGGATCAACGAACTCTGTAGTTGTTAAACTTTAACGAACTTTTGGAGTCTATGAACTCTCCGGTCAATGAACCGTTGGGTCAACGAACTTTTGGGGCAATGAACTCATTACAGGTGAAAGAGGGTGAAAATAATTGCACACACTTAAGTATTATCGAGAACACGTGGACCCATTCCGTGAAGCATAAACTTCTAGAAGAACACGTGGAGAGGTGTGGTACCAATATTTGCCCACCCGAGTATAAAAGGAGGTATCTTGCACCCTTTAGTAAGTCTTGTTGGCTCATCGTCTTCAGTGCGGAAGAGCCGCAGCTACTCGTTGTGAATCTAAATCCGATCTCCCGACTTGCTTCCTAAAGGCCCGTCAACCTTCAGTCCCAGTCTCAAGTTCAAGTTCAACCAGACTGCCTTGTTCCCAGTCTCAGTCCAATTCCCATTCAACGGCTATCTCCAGTTCTGTTCAATCTGTTCTATCTGTTCTGAAGTGAAGTACCCCTCTGTGTAATTTGGATTACCATCACTCAGTGATATATTGGATTAGTCATCAGGTTTATTACAAGATAACCAACGAATCCCGCATCTACGAAATCTACAACCTCTCTCTCTCTCTATTTATCTTATCTCTAAGTACTCTCTTTCACCAAATTGTCATCACCCTTGCATCTTCCTCATGGGTATTATTGCACAATCCCCAGAGCCGTTTCTCCCCTAAATTGTTGTAATTCATTCCCTACCGCTATCCTTCAAAAAATGTCTATTAGTTATCTCTATTTCGGATCCCTCACACATTCATTTGACACTAAAACCTCTTCCCTTAACCCAGAACCTTACGTTCTGTGGATAAATCAAGATCTACCGCTGACTATTGTGTCGCTCTCCTAATTACCATCCTAGGACGTAAAAATCAGGACAACTGTTGCGGAAAAATTGTATAGCAAAAACTGTATAGTTTGGAATGAAAGTATGCTCGTTGACTTAGGTACAATTGTTGATTTTTTCAAATCCATGATTTGAGATTTCTATTCTATGCAAACGTCTTCATCAAGTTTTCCATGTAGCACCGCGAAATTTCGCAAAAAGCATGTAACTAATACTTATAGAAATATGATATACAATAATGTAGGACTCGAAATGAAAAAAATGGATCAATTCTACATTTTGTTAAGTTAAAAAAAATCATTGACTGTTAACTAGTCGGCGCTGCCCTCCTTACCCTACATAATTTAAAGCGCGAGATTTGAATTTAGTTTATTTAATTTTTTAAAGTGAAAATTGAACTACTATGTTTGATAATTGATCGTTTTTAGTTGAAAATTCAATTATTCATCACTTTTCTTGAAAATTCAACAGCTTGTTCGCAATTTTTTGTCTTCCTTGACGTCTGAAAAATCTTTTAAGTTGGAAATTAAACTCATGTCGAAAAGTAGTTTTTTTTGTAGTTAAATTTAACTGTTTCTGATTAAAAATTATTATTTTTTGGTTGGGATAACAACTACTTGATTTTTCGTTCAGAATTCATATTTTTTGGAATACAAATTTAATTTTTGGAGTTGAAATTTAAACTCTTTTGTTAAACATTGACTTTTGTTGGTTCAAGATTCATCATTTCAATAAAAAATTTAAACTCTTTTGTTAAACATTGACTTTTGTTGGTTCAAGATTCATCATTTCAATAAAAAATTTATCTCTTTGGTTGAGAAGTGAGGTTTTTTGTTGTAAATTCGTTTTTTCTTTATTAGAAAATTAATTTTTTTTTTAGCTGGAAATGTAATTATTCCAATTGAATATTCTAACATTGTAGTTAAAAAGTGTACATAATGTACAAAGTGTACATAATAAAAATTTTTAATTGAACCATCCAATTTCAGGTTGAAAAATTACCATTTTTAGTTGAAAATTTAACTATTTCAGTCAATGATTCATCATTTTAGTTGAAAATTCATAAGATTGGTTTAAAATTAATTTTTTAAACCAAAAATTGAAACTGAAAAATTGAATTTTTATGTTGAAAACTGATATTTTTTGTTAAAAAATCAAATATTAGGCTAAAAATTCATGTGTTTTGTTGAAAAAATCATATTTTTTGGTAGAAAATTAATCTTTTTGGTTGAAAATTCAAGTATTCCAGTTAAAAATATACAATTTTAGCTGAAAATTCAACTTTTTTGTTAAAAATACAACTACTTGGTTGAAAGATAAACACTTTTGTTAAAAATTCATATATTTGATTTTATTATTTATTATTATCATTAATTATTATTTTATATATTATTATTATTCATTATTTATCAATTATTATTATTTATATCATTTATTATTATATTATGTTAATTATTATATATTATTATTATTATTTATTTATCTACTCCAGAAAACTGCGCTAAAATATCTAGCTATTTTTTTTTAGAAATCAAACTAGTATTTCTAGCATTATCTTTTAGAAATCCCACTATTATTGCTAAGAATCTTTTCACAGCAATGCCACTAGTATTTATAGTTGTTTTTTGAGAAGTCGTGCCAATATATCTTGCATTTTTTTTTTAGGAATTCCGCTAGTATTTCTAGCACTATTCCTCAAAATCCCACTGGAATTTCTAGAAATATTTTTTGGGAACCCCAATAGTATTTATAGCAATATTACTAGTTTTTTCACCAGCATTTTCAGCAATATGACTAGGAATAACTAGTATTTCTAGCACTGTTTCTAGAAATCCAATTAGTATTTCTAGAAATATTTTTAGTAATCCTGCAGGTATTTCCAGAAATATTTTAAGAAACCGCGCTAATATAAGTAGCAGTACTTTTTAGAAATCCCTGTAGTATCTTTGATAATATTTTAAGTAGTTTCATTAGTATTTTTAGCAATATTTTAGAAAAAGAAAACAGTACACAACAAAAACCTTGAATAGTATACACTACCGGTCAAAATTGTGCGTCTACTTGCGAAAATCGGATTAAAAACTGGCTTGTCTTAAAAAGTGACTAAATCTGCGAAAAATTAATTTAGAAAGATTTTGAAAAGCCCGATAGAAATCTTACTAAATTTCAGGTCAATTAGGCACTAATTGAAGTATTTGTGGTTAATAGGAACCGACATAGATTCTGAGTAATATCCAGCTATTTTCCAATTTTGGTCAATTTTCTATTCTGAACTTCCATTCTTCGTATGCTTTGTGACAGTGAATCAAAAAAATTGACAGTTTGCTAAGTTAAAGTTTAAAATCTTCTTTTTGAAATGAGACCAAGAACGTAGGAAAATGTTTTCGGGTTCTCGAATTATCTCAAAAAATGTGGAAACGTGAACAAGACAAAAATCTGTTGGTCATGCATCAGTCGAGCATGGGCAATTATTGCTCGACTGCTGCTCGACCAACCGATTTTGGTTTTGCGCACGCTTTCACTTTTTTTCTGTTAGTTTGAGAACCAGATAATATTTTTTTACCTTTTTGGTCTCATTTTAAAAACCGATTCTAGGATTCAATTCAGAGAAGTTTCAATCTTTTTTATTCGCTTGCCTGAAGGATACGGAGAGTGGAATTTGGAAATAGAAAATTGTGTCAAAAACGGAAAATAGGTTGGTCTTTCTTTCCTGCTATCTTAATCAAATCTGTCGGTCATGCATGAGTCGAGCATGGGCAAAAAGTGCTCGACTGCCGCTCGACGAAGGACGGCCAGGACCTCCGCCTGAAAGACAGTAGCATGTCGACCAAGTGGTATCCCTATCCCTTTCCCTCTCTTGATGTCATATATTCCTGCTCCTGACCCTTCCTCACCCCTGGAGCCATCCGTATACCAAAGTTCCCCTTGGATGAGCGGGTTACCATTTGCTTTCGACAGATCCCTGCTTGGGATACAGACGCAGAAAGCTTTGGCAAAGTTGAAGCGTTTCGTTATTTTATCTTGCCTTATCTGTAGAATCGGCAATGCACTGACATCACTCGAGAGCCTAGTGTGCCTAGTCCTCCGAGTCCATCTATTTGCTCTCGCCAGGCAGCCCATCGCGTGTGCTGCTCTGGCGGTCATCACAACATGTAGGGGTTTTTCACAGAGCATGCATCCTATCGACGTTGTGGGCGTAGTCCTCATTGCTTCAGTCAAACCCCTAAAATCTAGCGTTCTTAATATTCGCAGCCTGTCCTGCATTTTTGTGAGCCTGAGTTTTAGGACAGCAGAGTAGAGCCATGCAAGTATTTCAGGCCCTAGACCTAACGTCAACCCAGAGGCTCTCGTGCATATCCAAAAAGTCATGACAAACTTCTTGAATTCGGTCTCCAGGTGCTTAGCCCAATTCAGCTTGCTATCTAGGATTACTCCCAAATATCTACCCGAATCTGAAAACGTCAGCTTCCCACCGCAGATTACAGGAGCGTCCACTTTTGGAATTTTATAGTTTTTCGTGAAAATGACCAGACTGGTCTTTTTAGGATTTACCGTGAGCCCTGAGCTATCACACCAGAGATCTACAATGCGCAGCGCCGACCTCGTAAGACCCATCAGTGTCTCCAGATGAGCCCCCCTAACTAGGATGACAAATTCATCCGCATATCCCTGAGTATAATACCCCTCTTTATTTGGCCTTCGAAGGAGGCCGTCCACAACAATGCATCACAGAAGGGGCGACAGGATACCTCCCTGTAGGCATTTCGGCGGAGCTATTCCCCTTACCAGGCCCTCACCCCATCTGGTTTCGAGTCTTCTTCCACGTAGCATGCTTCCTATGCAGCGTACAAGCTGGTCCGGCACGCCACATCTCAGAGTCTCTCTACAGATGGCTTCTGGAGGAGTGTTGCTGAAAGCACCCTCTATATCCAAGAAAGCTCCCACAGCATACCCCTTTTGTTCCAACTGCTGCTTCAGTTTTTCTACAACAGCATGGAGCGCAGTTTCTACCGAGCGGCCTGCCTAAAAAGCATGCTGTCCTCTATGCAGCGGGGAGGTCAAGATCACGTCATCAGAATTATCTTCTGCAGTTGAAAATACATTCAAGATGACTTTTCAACTGAAATAATGTATCTTGAGGTGGAATAGAAGAATCTCAAACCAAGAATATTAATTTGTTAGCACAAAAATTTAAGTTTCAACCAAGTAGTTTAATTTTAAACCAAAGAGATGAAGTTTCAACTGAAATTATGGATGTTTATCCTTTTCGTTAGTATTTTCATTAGTTTAGAATTTTTAACCGAAAAGATCAGTTTTTAATATATAAGAGTTCAACTTTCAACCAAATGGTAATATTTTCAAGCAACGAAATTAATGGTCGACAGAAATGATGAATCTCGAAATGAAATAGCAAAATTTCAAACCAAAAAGATTAATTGTTTGCACAATAGTTTAAATTTAAAACGAGTAGTTTCATTTTGAACCGAAAAGATCAATTTATAATACAAGATTTGAACTTTCAATTTGGTTTTTTTTTAATGAAAAAAAATGAATTTTCAACTTCAATGATGAATTTTGAACTTAAATTATGAATTCTTCTATTCATATTTTGAAATTCATATTTTGAAATTCATCAATTTTTAAAAATATTTTCTGAATGTTTTTAATACTTTATAATATTCACAAAATCTCTTTCAAACAGAAAAACTTTTTTGGATAATGTTCCGAAAAGCGTTTACCTCCGATTAATTTCAAACTCCGTATACGTATTTATTTTGGCGCGCTGATCACGAATATGATAGTAGAAATATTCGCAAATTTGATTTTCAAGGTCAAACCCCCAATAAGCTATAGAAATTTTATGTTTTTCCGTTTATTTCAGTCAATTATAAAAATTTAAAAAAAAGTTTATTACAAAAGTTGTAGATATTTTAAAAATGCATATTTTACTTTCATATGTTTTCACCCGACGAACAAACAAACTCAGAACAAACTCATTGTGTTGACTAGTCGATCGGTGCTATCAGTACTGACCATTTGTTCATTTTGCTCTTGCACTAAGAACCAGATCAATCACAATGGATTGACCTTACAATATCTTTATTCTCAGTGCAATTTTTCGAGATAGGGAGAAAACTTTACAATGGCTACGTGATTTCAATTTAATTCACACTGAAAAAATATTTCTGGGCACACGAAAAAAAACATGAAACTTGTGGAAGGAGCACTAGTTTGTGGAGAGCTTTTTTGGCAGAAAAAAGGCTAATGTAGTCACAAGGCTGCAGTCACAGAAAATACCTGGTTTGCAAGAAGTCATACTTCGGCAGCAACATGTATGCTTCTGAAAAACTGTTTTGTTGTAGGTAAACTTCATGAACTTCAAAAATTATGAGTTCGTCTCAAGAAACATGTTTGAAGACGGGATCTTCTTCAATGTTACCTGTTAAGGGAAGAGTTAGAAAAATTTGACAAATTTTGGTTTCACAACCTGTCTTACAACCTTGTACTAACATCATTATTATAACTTGCCAAACTAGTTACATATCAGGACCAAAGGTGAGTATTTTGGCAAGTATACTGCACTCGACAAGGTCAGAACTATCTCCAGAAAGGGATGTGGGGGATGTGAAGAGAGCTGTGATGAATATGGGGATATTTGCAAGATTTTCATCAGACGCTTTTTTCAATGTCTACTGTTTTATGAACGCCTAGCTTCAAGTTAGCACTTATTTTAGTTGTGCGTGCAAATAACTAGATATTCTTCTTATCATGTTTAATCAAAATGAGTCAAACTCAAAAAAGTACAAAATTGCCCATACACTCTTCCTGACACAAAATGACATATTTTTCAATCGCGCATACCGTGAAAAATGACTCTTTCAGTAGCGTAGAGATTACTTTTGCTATGATCATTAAAAAAGCCATTTACAAGGGAATTAATTTCGTTTCTGTGATTTCCTGGCTTATAAAGCGAAGATCCAGAAGCCTCTGACGGCGATAAAAAATAATTTTCATGTAATGCTTCCCTTATCGGATGTTTCATTCTCGTTCCTATTGTTTTGAGTTGGTAACAATTTGCTCATAATTTTGCGAGATGAATTTCACAAAATCAGCAAAAGTAGTGCGATTTTCTGAAATGTTCAGTGAGTCTACTTCAGTTCTGTAATTTCTGGCAGACGCTATTAGATGAAATTTAACAAGATCTTTAACAGAAAACGAATCAAATGCATTAATTTCTTATTTACCATCTGTCTGCATCAAAATTACGAAGATTCGGTTCAGGAAGCATTAATAGACACATATGAAGATCATTCCATACGAGTATTCCAAGGATGTTTTCTTTATTTCCATCTGTTACTTCTTCATAAACTCTCTCCAGGCTTAGATTCATAACACGATCTTCATCCAAAAAACTTTCGTAATTTGAAACTCCATGAATTTCAATGATAGGTGTAGATACTACTACAGGACGAACTGGAACCAATTTTCTGCTAAGTCTTCCCCACATCATTTCTGCAAAAAGAAATTGAAAGTCAGCAATTATTTATTGTATTAATTCAATTATTAATGTAATACATGCACATTAAAACTCCGGATATGAAACCCTTGCATATCGTTCTGATTATTAACTTCAAATCACTCAAAATCAAAAAAGTGAATATTCTTGACAATGTTCTTTAGAAGATAAGAATATTTTCGAGAATATGAAAATATTCTTCAGAATATTCTTCAGAAGATAAGAATATTCTTGAATAGATGAGAATATTCTTGAGAGAATGAGAATATTCTTGAAAATATTTTTGAGAAGATGAGAATATTCTTTGGGAAGATGAGAATATTCTTGAATACATAAGAATATTCTCGAGAAGATGAAAATATTCTTGAGAAGATAAGAATATTCTTGAGACGATGAGGATATTCTTCAAGGTGAGAATATTCTTGAATAGATAAGAATATTCTTGAGAAGATAAGATATTCTTGAATAGATAAGAATATTCTTGAGCAGATAAGAATATTCTTGACAATATTCTTCAGAATATGAGAATATTCTTGAGAAGGTGAGAAGATTCTCGGATAAGTATATTCTTCAGAAGATGAGAATATTTTTGACAATATTCTTCAGAAGATAAGAAAATTCTTGAGGAATGAGAAAATTCTTGAGAAGATTAGAATATTCTTGAGAAGATACGAATATTCTTGCATGGATAAGAATATTTTCGAGAAAATGAGAATATTCTTGAGAAGATGAGAATGGACCTGAGATAGAAACGCAAAAATGATAAAAATAAATCCTTATCTCGATTTTCTCTTATCCTGCTTGTAAATGAGAATATTCTTGAGAAGATGAGAATATTCTTGAGAAGATGCGAATATTCTTGAGGAGATGAGAATATTCTTGAAAAGATAAGAATATTCTTGAGACGATGAGAATATTCTTCAGAATATTCTTGAGAAGATGAAAGCATTCTTGGATAAATGAGAATATTCTTGAGACAATGAGAATATTCTTGAGACAATGAGAATATTCTTGAACGTATTCTTCAGAAGGTGAGGATATTTCTGAAAAGATGAGAATATTCTTAGCAATATTCTTTAGAAGATGAGAATATTCTTGAATAGATAAGAATATTCTTGAGAAGATGAGTCTATTCTTGGGAAGATGAGAATATTCTTGAGAAGGTGAGAATGGACCTGAGATAAAAACGTGAAATTAATAAAAACAAATCCCTATTTCGATTTTCTCTTATCATGCTGGTAAATGAGAATATTCTTGAGAAGATGAGAATATTCTTGAGTAGATGAGAATATTCTTTAGAAGATGCGAATATTTTTGAGGAGATGAAAATATTCTTCAGAAGATAAGAATATACTTGAATGGATAAAAATATTCTTGAGAAGATGAGAATATTCTTGAGAAGGTGAGAATGGGCCTGAGAAAGAAACGCATCCAATAAATTAATAAGTACTAATGAAAAGTGAAGAAAACATTATTTTGATGATTAAATACGAATACACTTTTCACATGGAGTACCAATAATAATATTCTACAAAGTGAACATTAAATTTTTAGCTTTGACATATGTAAATATTGTAAACAGGGATAACAGTAAAATTCAATTGAATTTTGTTTTTATTGGCATTTATAATGGTTATTGAAAATTGAAAGTAACGCTTAATTGAACTAAATTGTAAAAATTTATATATTTTTTTTAAAGCTAGAAAATAATTTAGTTTGTTTCGTTATAAATATTTTGAAATAATTTTCAATTTAATCCTAAAATTAATTTTTCAAAATGAAAAATCATTTCAATCTTCTCAGGAATCTTTAAAAAAAACGTTTTCATTTTCTTGAATCCTTTTGAAACTCTTAAAAAGTTATGTTTTTTCGAAAGTCCTAAAAAGTTCCTTTTTTTCTAAACGTCAAAGATCTACATTTTGTTTTCAATTTCTGGAAATTGTTTCACGTTAAGGTGTTTCTTTACATGCAGCTAAATATGAAAAAATTGCGTTTAAATCTTCCAAATTCTTTTTTCGACAATTTACGAAACCTTTCGAAGTATTTTCAATTTTTTTCAATTTTATCTTAAAAATAATTTTAAAAATTAAATATCATTTAAATTTTCCCAGGAATCTTAACATAACTTTTTTATTCTCTCGAAATCTTTCAAAAATGTTAAAAACCTTCTTTTTCAAAATCTCCCAAAATCTACATTTTGTTTTAAATTTCTTGAAATCGCTCCAGGTTTTTAATTGTTTTTTAAATTTTTTCGAAACTTCTTAATATCTTTTTAAATAAGTAGAATTTTTCCTAAATTTTTCAAAATTCTGCAAAATAAAAAAATTGCATTAAAATCTTTCAGAAACTTTTCTGACAATTTTGGAAATCTTTTGAAATGTTTTGAAATCTTGTTCAATTTTATCTTCAAATTAATTTATCAAAATGAAAAATCATTTAAATTTTGCCAGGAATATTAAAATCAGTTGTTTATTCTCTTGAAACCTTTCAAAACCTTCAAAACGCTTCTTTTTACGAAATTTTCATAATGTAAATTTCGTCTTAAATTGTTTGAAATCGTTTTAAATTCTTTGAAATCTTTTCTTAATTATTTTTGAAATTTTTCAAAACATCTTTATATTTCTTGAATAAACTCGATTTTTTAAAATTTGGTAATCGTGCAAAAAATCTTCTACTTTCTTTTTCGAAATTTTAGGAAATCATTTAAAATCCTGCAAAATAATCCCCTCTACCTAAGTCCTATACAACTTCTATTCTCACTCCTTGTAATGCCACTCACCTCACTATCTACACTGTCCCTCGCTCCCTATACCTCACTCTGCTTACTTCATCTGCTTCTTCTACTGTCACTCTCCTGATTTCCTCTACTTCCCCAGCCATCACTTTCCCTTCCATACTATCCAGCACTAACCTACTGACCCTTCCTTTATTTTCCTCACTAACCTCTCCACTTCTAATAATTTCTCATGCTTTTCCTAGTTCTCCTCTCTTCTTCCACTAGCCCACCCCTTACTTCGATTTCCACTGCTGCCCCTACTTGTCCCTTCTATATTTCCCTTAAACCCTTCCCCCACTCCTCCTACTTCCACTCCTTTGAATGCACACACTTCCCCTTCACTCAACTCCTATACAACTTCTATTCTCACTCCTTCTAATGCCACTCACCTCAATATTTACACTGTCCCTCGCTCCCTATATCTCCCTCTTCTTACTACATCTGCTTCGCCTACTGCCACTCTCCTAACTTCTCATACTTCCCCAGTCATCACTTTCCTTACCATTCTATCCGACACTAACCTACTGACCTTTCCTTGACTTCCCTCACTACCCTCTCTCACTTTTAATCATTCCTAATGCTTTCCCTAATTCTCCACCCTAATTTCTCCTCACTTCCTAAACTGACCCTCCATTCGTTTCTCCTCAATTCCTTTACGTTTCCCTCCCCTCTTTTTCCCTACTCTCATCTCGCTTATTTGCCTTCACTTTCTGTCACCTACTTCTCCTAAATTCATTTTCTTGTCATTTTTTCTCCTTTTCCTACTTTCCTCTACTGACCCCCCTTTCACGTACTTTCCCTCGCTTCCACACAATTTCATCAATCCCCCTTCTTTACTTTCCCTTACGTTACTCTTTTCTAACCCACCTCTAAATTTCTCCTCCTCTACGTCCCCCTGTCCTTACTTCCTTAGAAAACACTCCTCTTCCACTACTTCGCTTCCTCAGCGATCACTTTTCCTTTCCTACTTACCAGCACTACCCTCCTGACCCTTGCTTTATTTATCTCATTACCGTATTTCACTTTCAATCATTCCTCATCATTTCCCTACTTCTCCACACTAATTTATCTTCACTTCCTAAACTGACCCTTCCTTCATCTCTAATCAATTCCTTTACGTCTCTTTCCCATCTTTTTCCCTACTCTTCTTCCGCTCATACCCCTTTAGTTCCTGTCCCTTACTTTCCCTGAAGTAATTTTTCCGTCACTTCCCCTGTTTTTTCCTCCTTTTCCTACGCAAAATCAATTTAAATTCTAGTTATTAGAAGAATGTGAATTTTGATTGAGAGGTAACATAAATTTCATTTTTTTAATTTGATTTCCATTCTCGCACTTCAAATTCAATTTAAGTTCTAGAAATTAAAATTCAATTCTAGCAATTCGAAGTGTATTATAGGAAAATCACTTTCAATTTTAGTAATTAGAAGAATGTAAATTTTGACTTAGAGATAATATAAATTTCTTTTCTTCATTTGAATTCAATTCTATCACTTCCAATTCAATTCTGGTAAATTCAAATTGACTTCTAGCAATTGAAATTTAAATTCTAGTAATTTCTTTTAAGTTCTAGTAATTCAATTTTCAGATTTCAGTCTATATATGATTTCAAATTGAGTTCTAGAAATGGAAATTCAATTCTAGCAATTCGAAGTGTATTATAGCAAAATATATTTCAACTCTAGTAATTAGAAGAATGTGCATTTTAATTTAGAGGTAATATAAATTTCATTCCTTTATTTGAATTCAATTCTAGCACGTCAAGCAAAATGAATTTAAAGTCTAGTTATTAGAAGAATGTGAATTTTGATTAAGAGGTAATATAAATTTCATTTTTTTTTTAAATTTGACTTCCATTCTAGCACTTCAAATTCAATTTAAGTTCTAGTAATTCAATATTCAGATTACAGTCTATAAATGATTTCAAATTGAGTTCTAGAAATTAAAATTCAATTCTAGCAATTCGAAGTGTATTATAGGAAAATCAGTTTCAATTTTAGTAATTAGAAGAAGGTGAATTTTGATTTAGAGGTAACATAAATTTAATTTCTTTATTTAAAATTCAATTCTATCACTTCCAATTCAATTCTGGTAAATTTAGATTGACTGCTAGCAATTCAAATTCAAATTATAGTAATTTTATTTAAGTTCTAGTAATTCAATATTCAGATTACAGTCTATTCAGTCTATACATGATTACAAATTGAGTTCTAGGAATTAAAATTCAATTCTAGCAATTCGAATTGTATAATAGCAAAATCAATTTAAATTCTAGTTATTAGAAGAATGTGAATTTTGATTAAGAGGTAATATAAATTTCATTTTTTTCTTAATTTGATTTCCATTCTAGCACTTCAAATTCAATTTAGGTTCTAGTAATTCAATATTCAGATTACAGTCTATAAATGATTACAAATTGAGTTCTAGGAATTAAAATTCAATTCTAGCAATTTGAAGTGTATAATAGCAAAATCAATTTAAATTCTAGTTATTAGAAGAATGTGAATTTTGATTGAGAGGTAACATAAATATCAAGGAAGGTTAGAGTTGAATTCTCGAATAGTCTGAACGGGGCTGTCCCAATATATATCATCAGGTGAAAGAATTCAGAAAAATTTTCAGAGTTGCCGGCTCAGGGATCGAACCCCGGACCTTTAACTAGAGATGAAAACATTTCCGTCTTGCTTATGTGAGAAAATCTAGTTCATAAGAATTTTGAATGACCTTTGATTTGACCTCCAAATAATTGCTTCAAAGAGTCTCTCAAAGCCTGTAGTATCCCGTCTGTATCATGCAGCATTTCATCCTTGCTATTTCTCATTCTGACTAACTCTGTACGTCTACTTCCTTCCATACTGATCAACGGTTATTTATAAAACAGTTTCTTGCTTCCTTCAAAATTAATTTGCATTTTCTTCTCTTCATCTGTTTTGATTTTATCTTAACTTTCTTTGACTAGTAGTTATACTTTCCTCTTCTTGTCTCTGTAATTATTTTTAGGTCTATTTCTCTACTCACCCGTAAGGACTATAAATGTTCAACTTTCTTAGATACGCTTGTGTCTTTCCAATGCTTCAATTTTTAACCGAAAAAATAAACTTTTCACTAAAACAATGGATTTAAAATACAAAAATGTAACTTTCAATCAAATAGTTGAATTTTTAAATTTAAAAAAAAAATCATTTTTAGGAAAATACGTTAGCTTCCAACAAAATATTTTAATTTTTAATGGAATTTTGATGTTTGAATTTTCAAACAAAACGATAAATTACTCACCAAGAAGAATAAACTCGTTGCCGAACAAGTGAATGTTATCCTTTTAATTTTAAAAATTTAGAGCACATCATACTGTTTAAATCTGGAGCAAGGACATGGATAAATATTGCGTAAATGCTGAGTGATCATAAAAAAATGTTCACCAGTGGAATGGAAATTTCCGCAAAGCTAAAGATACGAGATTCTTCACGTGGGTTAATTTTTTATCATAATGATTATTGAAAAAATTAATATTTGAACTCAATAAAGAAAACCTAAACATTTTTTTAGCCTCTCTCCGTCGTTAAATATTCTGCCTCATAATTGCCATCCAATAGGACTACGCCTTTTGGAATTATAATGATCTAATCACAATCAAAATAGGATGAATAGATACTTGTTTCACATTCTGCCATATTGTCTTCACTTTATGCTTTAGCTAGCTAAACTTATGGATTTTTATCATATACAGTCGCCAATATAAGATGTAATTTTGATTTTCTAAACAAGCACCGAAATGCATCTATAGAAAGCCATCCGTTCTGTTAAGAGTCCTAGGTTAAAGGGATGATAGAAAACTTATAGGAGTCCGAGCACCAAGACAACCAGGTACATTATTTTGGAATATGAAATTTGGTACAGGTAGAAGCAATGATTTAAGAAAGTCTTATCAGTTCACTTTCAATGTTATCATATACTGGGTGTCACCAAAGTCCCAGGACGGCTGAATATTTCCTCAGGTAAGATATTTTTCAGAGAGGTTAAGGTCATTCTTGGAGTGACTTTCAACAAGGAATTCAATGGTGACCTTTATTTACATATTGACGATAACCTTCAAGGTAATTTCAAGATCATCTCTTTTTTTAAATGAAAACCACCTTTTTATATAGGAAATCGTTAGAGCGGGAAATTTTACGTTCAAATATGTACCCAGGTCATACATAGGTACATTGTAACATTGAAGGTCACTCTAAGGATGTGTAGACCTAAACAATGTGTGCATACCTCTGGAAATAGAAGCTTTAAACATTTTTTTTTGTAACGAGTAAAGTTACTAACTTTAACAAGGCGTATTCAGTAGTGACCTCAAGAATGACCTTGATGATGACCTTCAGGGTCATTTCCATGTCAATTTTCTTCCATTGGAGAATCTTTCAAGTTCACAATGTGACCCGGGTACATATTTGAACGTAAAATTTCCCTATCTATCGATTGCCGGTGTAAAAAAGAGGGTTTCCATTCTTTCAAAAAGTTGACCAAGAAATGACAATGAATATTATCGTCACCATCAAAATAAAGGTCACCTTAGGATTCCGCGTTGAGATTTACTTCGAAAATGACCTTGACTTTCCTGAAAAATATCTTACCTGAGAAAATATTCAGCCATCCGGGACTTTTGTGGCACGAAACAGAATATGAACCGTTGTGGAAGAACATATGAGAACCTATATGGAAACCTACATTGGAATCTATACAGGGAAATAGTATTAGAACTGCGCAGTAGTTTCTTATGAAAGCTACTACTGTGCAGTTATTTTTCTAACCGTTCAAGTTTTCCTATTATAAAGGTGATACTTTGTAAAGAGATTCGATTTCAAGAAATTGAAATACTTCTTGGGACTCCATATAGGAGCACTTACTGGTTTCCGTAGACAGAAATCGATGTAAGATCTCATATAGGTTTCCATGTGGGTACCTTAAGGTGGTCCAAAATTGCACTAAAAAATGTTTCTATTGAATATTTATGAATAACGCCTGGATCTTTGTTCGAATCCACACCAAAATAAATTCGTTTTTGTTTGAAAAAAATGACATTTAGAGATGGCAAAAACCTCATGAAGTTTAACACGTATTTCTCAAGTGGATGTCTGTATACTACAAGTCTTTTACTCCAGATTACAAGTCGATTACACTGAAATACAAAAGGCTTACTCCGAAATTGGATTACCTTTGATTATAGGTGGATTGAGCTGTTCACAAATGGAGTACTTGGATTGCCTGAATTATCTCACTTACAAGTGGATTACTGTAAATTAGAAGTAAATTTCACCGGATTACAAGTGGATTACTGTCAATCAGAAGTGAATTTCGCCGGATTACAAGTGGATTACTCTGAATTACAAGTGGATTTTCCGGCTTACCAGATTTCACCGAATAATTTCAAATAGCTCGAATTACAAGTGGATTACTCGGATTACAATGGAATTCTTCAGGTTATCCAAATTACAAATGGATTGGAAGTGGAGTTATTCGGATTCGATGTGGATTGCTCTGAATTATAAGTGGATTCCTTGGATTACAATTTGACTACTCCTTATTGTTTTGATTACAAGTGGATTATTCTTGAGCATGCTGGACTACAAGTTCATTATTCCGGCTTATAACTGGATAGAAAGTGGATTACTTGGATTACCTGAATTACTCCGAATCATCTGAATTACAAGTGGATTACCTCGAATTACAAGTGAATTACGGCTTAGGTAATCTGAATTACGGCGAATTATTTGGATTACAAGTGGAATATTCTTGATCACACTAGATGACAAGTGAATTACGTCAAATTACAACTAGATTAAAATTGGATTACTCTTGATTACACTCACTGCAATCGGATTACCGCAGATTACAAGTAATGTACTGTAGTTTAGAAGTGGATTACTCCATATTACACATAGATTAAGCTGGAATACAAGTAGATTACTCAACATTACAAAGGGATTACTCCGAATTGCTTAAACTAGTCGAAATAAAAGTTTATTAGTCCGTATTATAGGCGGATTGAGGTGGATCACAAATGGATTACTGGGATCACCTGAATTACTTCGAATTAAGCGGATTACTATTGGATTACTGGCATTACCTGAATGATCTGAATGACAAGTGGATTACTGTGGATTAGAAGTAGATAGCGGCTGATTAAAAGTGGATTACTCTGAATCACAAGTGGAGTTTCTCGGACTACCAGGGGATTTCTTCGAATTACTTGAATTACGCCAGATTACAAGTGGATTACTCTGGATTGCAATAGGTTTACTCCAAATATTTTGGATCATGAGTGGATTAATCTTGATTACTCTAGATTACAAGTTCATTGCTCCGGCTTATAACTTATTTTTAATTATTTGGATTACTAGTGTATTACTGAGATAAAACAGGAGTAAGGTTCTGATGAGGAGTTGCTCTTGGACCGCAAATATATCTTGTTTCCGTTAGCCCTAGAAAACCTTGCGGTTTTGAAGACCAGAAACCCCAGGAATATACTTTGGGACTCACATAGAGAGGTACTTAAAGGCAGGCTTGTGAAACTCCCCAGAAGCTAGGGTACCTTAGATGATTTAGAGCAAGCCACGGATTCTCTGCGAAGGGATCTGGATCCATCATATGGGAAAAATTGCCCTACAAGTACAGTCAAGTCTAGGAAAGGAGCAGAATGATGTAACACCCACTTGGAGAATCTCCGTAAAAAGACTAGAGTATTGCGCAACAGTGCAAACATAACTAAATTGACTTCAGACTGGGACATCTATAAAACGGCTCAGCATGAATGCAATAAAAACATGAGAATTTATAAACAGGAATATTGGAGGGGCTTCTACGAGTAATCAAAGAAGATGCCGGGCACAGTGAGGCTCCACAAGATCCTGAAAAAAAACCGGAGGCACACCTTGGGCTCAGAAGGCTTGATGATCGTGAGTTTGCCGAAGAGGAATAAGCAACGCGCAATCACCTGATAGAAGTCCAGTTCCCGCGGTGTCAATAAACTCAAACCGACCGAGAAGTGGAAAGCTGGGGCATAAGTGGGAAAAGGCCGACTGGAATTCCTCGGCCGAGGTAGTTGACATTGGAAGGTGAAATAGGCCGTTCTATCGGCACGAAATTATAATATTTCAGCGGCAAATTTAAACTTGTTTTAATTTTATATAAAATTAGGAGAATAGATTAGCTTATTGTAGAAATTGTCAATCGCAAGTGGCGGGTCGACTTGTCCTAACAGGAAAAAGATAAAATCTAACGAGAAAACTGTATATAGAGACTCCTTTGTCAGATGCAAAGCTATCAATTCCAGAAAGGACTTATTTTAGCGTTTTGGAATTTTGAAATTCACTTGTGGATATGTACATTGTATTATTGTTAATTATTTAGCCTATTTGAAACCTGTTTTCCAACAAATTTTGAGTTTTCTTAATTTCAAAATGTTGTCCAGAAGGAGCGAAGGTGACTTCTGACCTTTCACTCCCTTTTGATATAGCGGGCAAAAACCTTTTATTTTCCTGGGTTTCTTAACCCACTCTAGTCCTTTTCTCTTCGTGGGTTTATCAAACCACTATAGTCTCTTCTTAGGTACTCGCCAGAGCCAAACAACAGGCAATCACCTGTCACTTTTCTGAATTCGATTTTATGAGAAGTAGAAAATATTTTTATATCTCATAAGAGAGAATCAGTCTTCCAAATAATAATATTTTTATAATTTTTCTCATTTCCCAGTGAAAAAGAAAAAAGTGAACGTAAGTACAAAAATCCCGAAAGAGGTGGGCGGTGGGGGGTAATCAACATTTTTGCCACTCTGTAGATTTGCGCCTCTCTTACTTCTTATCTCTCTCATTTCAGAGAGTCAATGCGCATAGTTCTTTCAGTCGCTTGAGTGTTTCAGAATCTTTACAAATTAAGCGTTTTTTTTTTTTTGAAGATATTTCCTTTAAATTTCTTTGAATTTTAAAAATGATTTTTAAATTTGACGAGTTTTGTGCTGATTTCTTCTGTGGCTATTTTCTGTATGTTGAAGTGTTATTGAAGTTTCTTTAAACTCTGAAGAGAGTTAAGAGAGTGGTAAATGCTGTCAGCAGCTCTCAACCTCTAGCAAATAACTTTCAGTCTTCTGGGTATGTAAATGTATTAAATTTTTTTTTTATAAATAGAGCTAAGGTTTCTTTAAAGATATTATTTGAATTCTTCGCAAAAAAAAACTTATGTTTAATTTGATTATTTTAGGTATTTTCTTGTACGTATAGGGTTGCATATCATTTTCTATGTTAAAAAAATATATTACAAATTGAAGTTCTTCATTAACAGAAACTTTGACTTGGTATTCCTGAAAAGAAAATTTTTTGGAAATTGCTTGTAACTCATTTCACACTGCATTGTAAGCTTATTACTTGAAAAAAATTCGTGTCTCTATATTTTTACAACTTCCTAAATTGTATACTGCTGCAGACGCTATTTTTTGTCTCCGAAGTGTGTCTGAACTTGAGAGCCAAAAAGAAACATAAAGCCGCAAAAACACGATAAAGTTATCCTATGAGAAACTGCTTTCCATGTAAGGAAAAACTTTTCAAGTTTTTTTTAATTGTAAAATTGTATTCACATATGATAAAAAGACCATGTATTTGAATTACTATTTTAATTATGTTATTGATAATAGTCTTACAGGAGTACTTGATAATATGTACAAAGTTTTTCGAATCATATCATTTTCAATACCTTTAACTTTTCTATTATTTTAAAGTGAGATTAATCGGAAGCTTACTAACTTGTAATTCCACCAATCTTTCTCTGAAATACATTCATTTTTCATTTTACCCTGGCATGACTTTTTTAATATTATACTTAGTTTGAACATGCAGTGAGTTTATGCATTTCTATTTATGATGATACATAATTGGATAAAAAGCCTGTTAACATTTTTCCTGTTTCTTGTTTGTTTTTAGGTGAGAGGTTTACATGTTACGGTGTTATCGCGTCCTAAGTATTTAAATTGAATTTTTCTTTTACTGTGACTTATACATACTAAATCGTAGTTCATAGATATTGTTGTAATAAGTTGAAAAGTCTATGTAAAGGGTTTATTTTATATGTAAATTTTTTTCGAATATAAAGAAGCAATATTGTATACTGTGACCCTCGAGTTACAAGGATTTCCTGAAAATAGGCAAACGAAACATCCCCTGTGAGATCCTTACAGAAAAGAAGCATCTCACAGGAGAATTTCGAGAGCGCAAACTCTAGAACTCCCACTCGAACGATATTACGTAAGCGTGGGAGGGCAGAGGCTATAAAAAGGGCTCCCGAGGCCCAAAAAGGAGCTTATCGATCTTACAGCCCCACTGCTAAGATCTCTAGGTGGAAACCCGCAGAAAGACTTAGATTCATCTTCATTTCTTGCTGCATCCTTTCTACCACGCGCGGATCACCGCAAAGTATTTGGCGCTTAAGCGAAATATTTCAAAGTGATTCTTCAAACAGCTAGGCTCGCTTCAAGAGAGTCGAGGAAATTATATTTCCAAAGCCTGTCTAAAAGCAACTTACCTGGAGCGAGCGATCTTGGCAATTCGTCCTTAAAGGGATAATATACCTGTGAGTTTCTCCGAGCGTTCTCTGAGTGATTTCTAGAAGCAAAGCCTACCTAAGATTTATATATTAGGCAGTGTTCAATTTTCGTGTCTTCCTCTTCCAGGAATTTGACTTGTGTTACTGCAAAGTGACTCGTGCTGACTTTGAGTAAAAATGTTTAATCTTTTAGTGAGCTTGAAGCATTGCATCTGCCTTCTCGAGCAATAAATTGGTAAATACCGAGGGACCTGGTCCATAGAAGCAAATGCAATTCAAGTAAAATCATTTTTTTTACCACAGAATTACATTCACGTACGATTCCGAGGGACCTGGTCTATAGAACTGATTTTAATTCTGCGTCATATCGAAGAGATTTCTAGCATGTTTAGAGATTACATTTGCGTTCTCGAGTAACAACATGGTAAAATACCGTGGGACCTAGTCCACAGAACCAAATGTAATACCAGAAACAATCCCTTATCCTCCTCTGAAACGATCTACAAGCAAAACGAGTAGTTGTACTGCTCAGAAGTGGTTGCCAAAATTATTGATTGGAAATAATTGATCTTATGAGAAATATCTCCTCTCAAAATAGGATTTTCTATCCTAAAGTTTTGAAACTCAAATTTAAACTCGTGCAAAGCCAGAGAAGAGCTCGTAGACACTCGCCCTCGCATTTCCGCCCATATTGAGAAGGAGATGAAGAAGATCCGCCACGAGAAACATAGGGAATGGGAGCGCCATTAGGTAAACAATCAAACTGTAAACCTAGCTCTGCAACAAAAAAAAATTATGACATTTATTCAATTTGTTTGATGGTTCAATCAAAATATTGTGATCTAAGATTACGGGAAGGAGAGAAATTTTCCATTGAAAATTTTTTCATAGCTTGAAAAGCATTATGAAGTGAAAATTATTGAGGGAGGTCCAAGCTTTATCTTTGATTTCTAAGTTATTATTTTTCAGTTTAGATTGGTAGTTGCTATTCACAAACTTCGTCACACTTCCAGGTAGAGAGGTTGATGCGAAACGTTACATCACACATGGAACATATAAATGTAAATAACTGTTTTTTTAATGCTTGAAAAATGCAAAGTAGTGATTCCAGTTTAAGAGTAAAGTATCTGAATACAGAGTTCATACGCTTTCCTTGTTTTTATCTCATATCGTTTCTTTAGATATTCCTATTTTTTTTTGGAGAAACTTAACTGTTTTCCTTTGGTCCTCGCCCTTTCCTAAATGCAAAATGAATTAATAGAAGATGATAAGAAAATCTAACTATTTTTTGTTGCAACATAAATTATTTTAATTAAACGGTCTACCATTATATGTTTGATACGGAACTCATCTTGTCTGGTTGGAGAATATTCTATTTTTTGTTGCAAATTCATCGTTTTTGGTCCAACATTGAAGGAATAAAATTTCCACTGAGAATTAGCTTTTTTGTAGAAAGATTTACCAGCACAAATCAATAAAAATAGAAAATTTATCATTTGTAGTTAAGAATTTAACAATTTGGAAAAGAGTTCATGTATTTTATTATAAATCCGCCTATTTTGGTAAAATATTCATCTTATTGATTGCAGAATCAACAACTTCATTCAAGGTTCAGCCTTCTTTTGGTAGAAAAATCATTTTTCTTCGATGAAAATTCATCTTTCCTAGTTGAAAACGCAACTGTCTTGGAAACAGTTCGCCTTTTGCTTCAAAATTTCACTATTGGTTACAAATTAAACTATGTTGTCAAGGCTACGTCCGTTTTGCATCAAAAATAAACTATTTGGTTGGTAGTGCCACATTTTTTTGGGAAATTAATTTTATTATTGTTGAAGATTTATCGGTTCGGGTTGAAAATTAACCTATTTTGGTATGACAACCCGTCTGAACCAGAAGAGGCTAACGCATTTTAGTTTCACCTCATATCTAAAGACGGAAGTGTGGCCAGTGAAAATACGCATAGTGCCCCTTCCGAAGGAGGGCAACTTCTTACGATTACTAGAAAAATTGAAAAGGACTTTTTATTTTGAAAAATTAATTTTAGGGGAATATTTAAAAAGATTTTCAAAGATTTCCAAAATTGTCAAAAAAGAATCTGTGGGAGGAGAAAATAGGTGGAGTTGGTAAGGGAAAATTTGCGATGGGAATGTTCGAACGACTTAATTAAGTTCTTTAAAGAAAATAGTTTGAAAAAATGATTAAAATTTTTTTTCAATTTAAAAAAATAATTGATTTAAAAATTTGTTCATTAATTTCTTTACATAATTTTCATTTAATAACATTTTTTTCAAACATTTTTTTCCAAAATTTTCCCTTACAGGCGCTCGACGTCTATTTTGACTTTTTTTACAAATAATTTTGCAGGTTTTGAAAAAAAATTTACTGAAAATTTGAATAATTGAAAAAAATATTTAGAAGTTTTAAAAATATTTCAAAACATTTAAAACGAAGTGTAGTTTTTCGAAGATTTTTAAATAAAATTCAAAAACCATCTAAGGATTTCGAAAGATTTTAGGATAATAAACATTTTTTATTCATATCTTTTAGAAGATTTTGTATTATTTTTTATTTCAAAAAAATAATTTAAAGAAAATGACGAAAAGGATTTGAAATAAGAAAAAAAAGAACAATTATTGATTTGAAGCTTCTTGAAATTGAAATAATTTATCTTTTCATTCAACAAGTTAATGTTTCTAGCTTAAAATGATATCATTTAAAAAATTTAACAATTTTTGGATACATTGTTCACTTCAGTGAATTGAAAAGGATAACACTTTCACTTCATCAGATTTAAAATTGTTCAACTGAAAAATGTTAATACCTTTCATTTTATACATGTAAATTATTAAGCAGTTGAACAGAAATTGTTTGAAAAAATGTTTAGTGTTCACTTTTAAAAGTTAAAAATTCAAGAATCCCACTTTAAGTGCTTTAGTTTAGAGTGAAGTTTTTATTATTTTTTTTTTTTAATTAAAAAATCTTTAGCTTCAAGAGATCAAATGAAAATGACTGCAAAATGATCAAGGAAGTATTCTACCAGCGCAAAGATATTATAAACCTAGATGCGGTGCGGGTTTAGTTACCCGCGATAAATATAGACTGCACGTCCGGCGAAAATGGTCAGTTTCCCTCTAGCCTCCACCACACCCCGATAGCACCATCCGATATAGTTCGCCAACAGCCACTTGGAGCGCTGTAAGCATCTCATCATACTCCTCGAGGCGCACTGATGGTAACTTAGCTCGGACAAGAACCATTCAAATTGAAAATAAATTAGGCTTCAGGACGTAACATCAGTTAAAGAGTCTCTCCGAAGCAGATACAAGCATCTTCTTCGGCAGATTTGGTCTTCAAATTTGTCGGCTTTAAACAAGGTATCTGCGACTAACATGCTTGCTGTACCGGTTCTACTCCACTCCTTTGGGGTGTTTCACTGGACGAAAAACAAGCTTGCGGCCCTTGATATCACCACACGTAAGATCATGCATATGTATGAAAGCTTGCATATCAATTCGTCTGATCCGCGATTATACATCTCACGCCATCAAGGCGGACTTGGACTTCTGAACCTCCAGTGTCTTCATAACCGAATTGTTTTAAGTACAGCTTATATAGTTGCCAATGGAAGAGATCCACTCCTAAAAATGTTCAGGAACCACAAGAAGATTGGTGAAGGAACGTTCCTTTACAAAGCCGCGTATCAGGCGGTTGAGACCCTTGGCCTAAATTTTAACCTCAGAAGTGAGGAAAGTGCATTACTCCATCTGTCCTTGTCGAAGGAGAAAACTTTTGCTTTTCTCTGATCATCATGGCTTAATTCAGGTACAGAAGGTTTTCATTTTCGCATGCCAGGACGATGTCATTTCCACCTTAGTATACGGTGACCGCATTTTATGTCAAGAAGTTCCCAGTGATAGGTTCTGAGCGTGTCATTCACACGCAGAGTACCTACAACACATACTATCTGGGTATCCCACCCACGCGGAAACGACGTATATCGACAGACATAATGCGGCCCTAGAAGTGCTTTATTACCATCTTTGTCGTTCTTACGGTGTTAGCCGCGACCCTGCCCTGCTGAAAGCTCCAAGGCAGATAGAGTCAGTTGTCCAAAATGAGAAGTGCCAAATTTTCTGGAACTGCGATTTTCAGACAGCAGTCTCCATTGCACACTCGAGGCCTGACATTGTTCTCTAAGACTTCGAGAAACGAACTATATTCGTGATCGAATTCTCGACTTCGGACGACTACAATATCACTGCCAAGGAGAAGGATTGAGGAGAGGTATCAAAACCTTAAAAGGGAGTTGCAAGGACTATACCCAAAATATTCGGTTAAAGTGATTATCCTTGTGATCGCTGCTCTCGGAGGTGCGAAACTATCACTGGTTCGCAACCTTAAAGCCATTCCCGCGTGCCAAAAATATGCCAAGGCACTTGCGAGATGGGTGCAGAAAGCTGTCATTCTTGGGTCGCTTCGTGTCCTCAAAATAGACGAAAGTTTCGCTGACCTGTCGTTGTGATTTCGTCGTGTCCTGTGACCACCCATCTCACGGTTGTGAGACGTGGCCCAGAATGAGTATTGAAATGATGAGTATTTCGAAATAAGTATTGAGGAATGAGTGTTAGAGAGAATGAGTATTGAAATGATGAGTATTGCGGAATAAGTAATGAGGAATGAGTGTTAGAGAGAATGAGTATTGAAATAATGAGTATCGCGGAATGAGTATTGAGAGCATAAATATTGAGAAATGAGTATTTCAGAGTAAGTATTGAAAGAATCAGTATTGAAATGATGAGTAGTGCGGAATAAATATTGAGGAATATGTATTGAGATAATGAGTATTAAAATGATGAGTATTACAGAATGAGTACTGAAATGATGAGTATGGCGGAATGAGTTTCGAGAGAATGAGTATTGGAATGATGAGTATTGCAGAATGTGTGTTGAAAGAATCAGTATTGAAATGATGAGTATTGCGGAATAAATATTGAAGAATGAGTATTGAGATAATGAGTATTAAAATGATGATCATTACAGAATAAGTACTGAAATAATGAGTATTGCAGAATGAGTATTGAAATGATGAGTAGTGCGAAATGAGTATTAAAATCATGAGTATTAAATGAGTATTTAGGAATGAGTATTGAAAAGAGTATTCAGGAATGAGTATTGAGGAATAAGTATTGAGTGAATAAGTATTGAAATTATGAGTATTGGGGAATGAGTATTAAGGAATGAATATTGAGGAAATGAGTATTAAAATTATGAGTATTAAGGAAAGAGTATTAGGAAATGAATATTGAGGAATTGAGTATTGAAATGATAAGCATTCAGGAATGAGTTTCGAAATTATGAGTTTGAAATGATGAGTATTGCGGAGTGAGTATTGAGGAATAAGTATTGAGAGAATGAGTATTGAAATGATGAGTATTGCGGAATATGTATTGAGGAATGAATATTGAGAGAATGGGTATTGAAATGATGAGTATTGTAGAATAAGTATTGAAATTCTGAGTATTGAGAAATGAGTATTGAGGAATAAGTATTGAATAAGTATTGGAATAAGTATTGAGAAATGAGTATTGGGGAATTAGTATCAAGGAATGAGTATTGAGAGAATGAGTATTGTAATGATGAGTATTTCGGGATAAATATTGAGGAATGAGTATTGAAATGATGATTATTGAGAAATGAGTATTAAGGGATGAGTATTGAGGAATAAGTATTGAGAAAATGAGTATTGAAATGATGAGTATTGCGGAATAAGTATTGAGGAATAATTATTGAGAGAATGAGTATTCAAATGATGAGTATTGCGGAATATGTATGGAGGAATGAGTCTTGAGAGAATGGGTATTTGCATATATTGGTGGGGACATGTTTCTCAATTTTGTAGGGCTGAATTATCCCTAATTTCAGCATGCGTTGTACTTCCCTCTCTACTTTTTCTTGGTGTTCCATTGGGCTTGGGTAATTCCATCCCACAAATGACTTCTCTTCCTTGATTTGTAGAAAATGTTTACAGTTTCTTAAGAGGCCGGGTTCTCAAAGAAACGGGCGTCTGTGCTTCCATAATATCTCGCCGAGCTTCCCCCTCTCTTGATTCGTAAGCTCTTCATTTTGTTGTTGATTTCCTCTCGGGTGACCTCCAGGAGGAGTTTGCTCTCTGTGTATTTCTCCTCCTCTAATTCTCCGTTGATTTCTCCTTCTTCTCTCATGGACGATTTTATTGTACTCAGATTGTAGTCTTCACCTTGCATATTTTCTGCTTCGTCTTGCAAGATTCTCATTGCTGGTTGTCCCTGTAGGTAGCAGAAGACCAGAGTCTATGTGTCGAGGTCGATGTTTGTTCGGTGCTTGTCCAATACGGCGATCCCAATTATACATGTGCGTGAGAGGCGTGGTACCACCAAACTCTAATTGGACGATCGTATTAGGGAGTTGCACGACTGCGTAGATTTATCTTGAGAGTCGTACCGCTTTGCCCCACGGTGGTCCCGCTACGGCAACGCCCGCTGATGGCAGGCAAGGGCAATGGTCAAACCTCTCTTTGTTACTATTCAGAAACTTGTCCGATAGGCATGTAATTTCTGCACCTGTGTATCAGTGCTTTTTTCACGATACCTGTGTAAAATTTTGTTTTTTTTCTTTTCGTATGGGCTCACCTGCTTTCGCGGTGAGCTCCTCTCGTGTATTTGTCAGCACGTTCGCAAAATATGTAATTTCATTCGCCACGTCAATCTACCTTTTTTCTTTATTATTTCCTATCGACGTGGCTCCTCCTCGTTTCCCTGCTCTAAAGATTCTTCGTGGATAGGCGGCTCTTCTTCCTCGGTATCCGGTGCTGCCTATACCTCTATGTTTCGCACTTTATAGGGCGTCTGTTGTCTTCATGACGTTTCTTCATAAGGGGCCCGGTCGGAGTGTTGCTCGGTCGTGTATGATTGTGTCCAGTGTTCTGCGTTCTTCATTGGCAAGAAGGTTGTGGATTGTTTTCTCGTGCAGGGTTATTTTGATTTCGTCATTCGCGAGTATCCGTGTAGCCGCCGTTTGTTGCTACAATTTTATCAAATTCCTCCAGTAATTTGATAAGTTGATCACGACGCTCGATGCCTCGTCCAACGATAGCGTACTTGATTTTGTCGCTATAACCATGTTTAAAATTAATAAACTTGAGTTGGTTCTTGGAACCAATTAAATTCAAGTTTTAAACTTTATTCATCGACCCTTATACCCATCAGAAATTTAGGGCGATACCAAAAGTACTTCCCGGGGAAGCAGAGGTCAAAAACAAAATTCCACATAAAAATAAAATAAACATTTGAGAGAAATCTAAAATGATTGTCTGAGTACCTCCGGCGATACAATAATAAAATCTATTTTCCACACTACCAGGATTTTTAGTTTTCCAAAAAATTGATTAAACTATTTGGAGGCGTATTGGTTCATAACAAATCTAAATTTATTTCAAGAAAATACCACCACCAGTGTTTAAAGTTACCTATGCCAGTGTCTAAAGTACATCATATCGAAAGTGCGCATGCGCAGCTTTTTCACCAGTGCCTAAATTAAGCCATCTCCAAACTGCGCATGTGCGAAAATTGTTTCGCACACAGTGTGATCAAATAAGGTCCTTTAGGCACCAAATGAAAAGCATGAAAAGTTCAACTTTTGAAGTGGGTGTTGCAAAAAAAATTTTGTACTAGTTGTGCACATTCGGCTAAAGTAATGGTTCTATTATCTATATTATTACAAATTCTAATAAATAATTAATAATCAAAAATAATTATTTATGAATTATTAATTACGAATATAATGATTAATTAATAATTAAAAACAAAATAATTAATTATTAATTATAAATTGCAAATACAAGAATTAATTATAATAATTCAATTATAATTATTGTAATTAAAAGTTAACAATTATAATAATTAGTAATTATTATTGTTAAAAATGTGTTTCACATAGAGCGTTGCAAGTTTAACTAAAATTTTTATCATTGAATGTACTTTTTGTATAATAGAATAATAGCAAACATAGTAAAATATGAAGAATACAATACTAAATATCTTATTAATTAATGATTATAAATAAAATATTTAATTAGAAATTAATAATCAATAATTACAAATACAATAATTAATTATGATACATAAATCAAATATAAATATTGTAATTAAAAATTAACAATTATAATAATTAGTATTAATTACTATTAAAAATTTTGTTCAAAGAAAGTGTTGCAAGTTTAACTATAATTTGTTTCATTGAATGTACTTTTTGTATAATATGATAATAGCAAATGTAGTATAAATTTAAAGAATATAATATTAAATATACATTTATCATTAAAGTTTGTGATGACTTTCATGATTTATTTAATGGTACTACTGCAATTCTCGCAGCCCTCTTTTAATTTTGCAGATATTTATGTCCGATGATTCAAGTTTCAACAGATTGCTTTTTTACATTTTCATACTCGTTATAAATATTAAAACGTGTCGCTGATTTTCGCGTGAGCTTTATACGATTGTTTATACATACTGGAAGATACAGTTTTCAATAGAAAACTGCTTGAACGAATAAAAATTGTTTAAACAATGGCACGACGTTTTTAACAGAATTTACTACTCCTCGAAATCATTCAATAATATGTGTAATTCAGAAAATACGATTTAAAAAGTTTTTTGGGAAAATAATTATTTGAACAAATTATATTTATTCAAACAATTAAAAATGGTTAATTTATTTTTTCTCTATACAATACGTTCAGAAAAATAGGTATATGCACTTTATTTTATTTTTTTAAAGTTATTAAAAAAACTACTTAAGCAACTCAGAATTGTTTGAATAAATAGAAATTTATTAAACATTGAAAGATATGTATCAAAATTATATAATTATTCAACTAAAAGTAGCATAGGATACCAATTTGAGAAAAAACTGGACATTTATGGGTAAATTTTTAGAAATTTTAAGAATTAACAATAAGAATTTGTTTAAATAATTACATAATGTTTCAAAAAAAATGTACTACTTCAAACAATGACAAACTATTACATTTCAATCAGAAAATACAATTATTTTTTACATTTTTTGGGAATAAATAATTGTTTAAGTAAGTTACATTTGTTTAAACAATTTAAAATTTTCTAAAAACTCATGGGAACTATTCAAATGGTCCATTAGTAATTATTTGTATGAAAAAGACGACGAAAATTGCTAAAAACTAACAATAATACGTAAAAATGTATTTTTTTTTATTTTTGGGTCACATTTGGGGCGCTGTGCGGGGAATTATGGTGGGTTAAAAATAAAAGTTATTAGTATGGTTTCTTTTCATAGGCACTCCTCTTCAATCCCTAAAAAAGTTGGCACTTTTCGATCAAACCCTGAAGTATGAGTTCAATTTTATAAAAATCCAAAATTTCCCCATGTTAATTAAATGGCATCATGAAGTGCCCGGTGGCACGTGTTAATATTCGAATTATGAAAAAAAATTGGGATTTTTTTCTCCAAAAATGAAAACTTTGGAAGCATTCGAGTGCGAACGTGCTTAGAGTGGGGGTTTATGGCTTCTTGTAATTATACTCCCTTACAGTCCCGAAAACAACTGTCATCTAAAAAATGACATCGGCTCCCAGTAGGACTGCGGTGAATCCCATTCATGGCCACGTCTCACAACCGTGAGATGGGTGGTCACAGGACACGACGAAATCACAACGACAGTTGTTGAAGAGTAAATAATAATTATGTGCAAAATCTCGATTTTCTCGTACTTTGAGTAAACATATAATAAATAAACGAATGAAAATTCGAAAATCCATTACCTCTCTTTAAAATTTAGTGCACCTTAACTTTAAAAAAAATCGCAAATCGGGGCAAAATTGAAGGCTGTAGACTTTTTTGAACGAAAAATATGCGCTTGGACCCACTGTGGGACATGTCCTCTTTTAAACCCCGTTGGACCTACTTTAGCCCTATTTAGAACCTCCTAAAATTCTCATTCTCATATTTTCAAGTCCTCTATAAGACCTCCAAATTCTATGTAAATTTTAGGAAGTTAAATAAGACCTCTTTAAGTCCTGTATAACCCTCGGTGCCCTTTTTTCGTTCTCTCAGGACCTATGTATACATAGAGTAATGCTAATTTTTTAACGTTAATAATATAATTTCTAAAAAATAAATTTGAATATTATTTGTTCTTCTTATTGGTCGAAATTAAAACTTTTAATATTTTAAATCAGATGAAAATTAAAAATTGTTGAGAGAGAAGCAATTTCTTTCTTCAGATCGGAAAAACAAAAAATGTAATATGCAAAATTAATAATGTGACTTGGCATTAAACTGAGCATTTAGTTTTACTTCAAATTTAAGGAAAATGATGAAGCATTAAACAATTGTGCAAAATAAGTTCCTTTTTTTATGCATGCTGTTCAGTGTTTTTCAGTTTTCGTATAATAATATATATGTTTTGAATTTGAATTATAAATCGAATATAACAGCTATAAAATTAATAATATAAATGAGATACAATATTTTCACAAATAATTAAAATCCTATAAACAATTATATGTGCAATATAAGATTATTAAAATCCGAAAGTGTTCATATTATTTGACTGTGTATATTGATCGTCCCGAAAAAATAAGGGAGTTGGAAAAGGATATGGACTATATGCCTCGCAAATTCGAGACGACTAGACAAGCTTATGAAAAATATTGGACTACTCGTCCCGAATTTCCCCAGGCGGAAAAATTATGTATATAGTTTATACATAGTGTGAATTATTATATATAATATTCATTTGTTTCATACGTTTTTTGGATAGAACGAATGAACATTATATATAATAATTCACACTATATATAAACTATATATAATTTTTCCGCCTGGGTCGGGACGATGACAAAAATCAATTGCCTAATTTTCTGCAATATTATTATTATTATTATTATTATATCATTAAGCCGTTTCCCTTTCGGGGTAGGCGTGAATTGCTCAGTTGGAAAGTAGTGATGTCTCGAGGCGTTCGCAATGTTGCAAGTAATCCATCCGAAGTATGGTTGTGATACCTTAGAGCCTGTCTCGAGAAGATTGCAATGCTGAGAACAATCTCACGTTCAGTGAGTCAGTCTGTCCGCCCTGAGAGCCTGCCTCGAGGCGATCGCAATGTTGCAAACAATTCATCAGCAGTATGGTTCTCATGCCGGAGAGCCTGTATCGAGACGTTTGCAATGTTGAGAACAATCACACAGTCACTGAGTCAGTTTGTCATGCCTGAGAACCTTTCTCAGGACGTCCGCAATGTCGCGGACAATCCATCAGCAGTATGGTTTTCATGCTTGAGAGCCTGTCTTGAGACGTTTGTAATGTTGAGAATAATCACACGTTCAGTGTGACAGATTTTCCCGCCTGAGAGCCTTTCTCGAGGCGTTTGCAATGTTGATAACAATCACACAGCCAGTGAGTCTGTTTGTCATGCCTGAGAGCCTGTCTCGAGACGTTTTCCATGTTGCAAACAATTCTTCATCAATATGTCTGTCATGCCTGAGAGCCTGTGTCGAGGCGTTTGTCATGTTGCAAACAATTCATCATCAACATGTCTGTCATGCCTGAGAGCCTGTCTCGAAGCGTTTGCAATGTTGAGAATAATCACACGTTCAGTGAGACAGGTTTTCCAGCCTGAGAGCCTGTCACGTGGCGTTTGCAATGTTGATAACAATCACACAGTCAGTGAGTCTGTTTGTCATGCCTGAGAGCCTGTCTCGAAACGTTTGCAATGTTGAGAATAATCACACGTTCAGTGAGACAGATTTTCCCGCCTGGAGCCTGTCTCGTGGCGTTTGCAATGTTGATAACAATCACACAGTCAGTGAGTATGTTTGTCATGCCTGAGAGCCTGTCTCGAGGAGTTTTCCATGTTGGAAACAATTTATCATCAATATGTATGTCATGCCTGAGAGCCTGTCTCGAGGCGTTCGCAATATTGCAAACAATCCATCAGCAGTATGGTTGTCATATCTGAAAGCATGTCACGAGGCGTTGGCAATGTTGCAAACAATCCATCAGCAGTATGGTTGTCATGCCTGAGAGCCTGTCTCAAAAAGTTTGCAATATTCAGAACAATCACGCGGTCATTGAGTCAGTTTTTCCTGCCTGAGAGCATGTTTCTAGGCGTTCGCATTGTTGCAAACAATCCAGCAGCAGTATGGTTGTCATGTCTGAGAGCCTGTCTCGAGGCGTTCGCAATGTTGCAAGTAATCCATCCGAAGTATGGTTGTGATACCTTAGAGCCTGTCTCGAGAAGCAGAAACAATTGTCGAGAATATGAAGTTCCAGTATATCCGACACTTCTCATTCTCGGCAATTGACTCTATTTCCCTACGAGCGTTTAGCGGAGCGGTATTTGGGTTGATTCCGTCAGAGTGTCAGAGATGGTAATAAAGCACTCTTCATGCAGCATTGTGCCTTTATGTGCATGTCGTTCCCGCATGAGTTAGCCAACCAGATAGTATGTGTCCTAGATGCTCGGGGTGTGCATGGCATGCTCTGCAGCTGTCACCGCGAATTTCTAGACTCAAAATGTGGCGACGGTATGCTAGAATGGAAATAACACAATGGTACCTGGGTGAGGTTTCTCAAACGGTGCTCTGGGATACCAAGCGACCTCTCAGAGTACGCAGACTTATCCTTGCATGCAGGACTCAGTAAGAATGGACGAACCCTTTTCCTTAGTTGCTCTTGGGAACAGCAATGATAACACTAAAAATAGTTGTAATAAGTGCTGTTCAAAACAATCGAACGCGCAGGGCTCCCGACAATGGGTCGGACACAAATGCCGACTATCGTAGAGTGGAGGGAGCCAATCAAGACGGAGTCAATATGATGGACTAGCAGAATCTAATTACTTTTAAGTGGACGCATCAGCTCAGGGATGACTTGCTGGAATGCTATGATATCAGTATGGCCCCTGAATGAAAAGGTTACATGGCGCGACTGCGTACTCTGTGGTGCGAAAAACACCCAGAGCTCTTGCATTTTTCGCATAAAAATCTGCAAGACCATGCCGAGGAACTCCGGAAAAAGGGTTTTATAAGCGAAGCGCGTACTCAACCGCAGCCAGAGCAAGCCAGCAACAGAGTCTCCTGTCGAAGACGAGCAACTTAGCTGACCCTAAGAATTACAGGCCAACAACTAGTTTGCACACTGTATAAGATCTTCAAAGCTATCCTAAATAATAGGATTGTGCAGAAAATTGTACCTGTGTGACGAGAGATGCACGAACAACGCTGCTAAAAGAAATGCGTAGCAGGATGTTGGGAGAACCTGCTCATCGATAAATGTGTCTGTAAAGACGCAGCATCCTGTCAGCGTTACCTAACGATGGTCTGGATTGATTACCGAAAAGCTTTCGATTCAACCTCCCCTAGACTTATTATCTGTTTATCTCACCTGAAAAACATCGTGTGATCACTAACAGTGCCACCTTTCAGAGAGGTGTGTTTCAGGGCGACACCATGTGCCCTCTCCTCTTTTGCCTCACATTATTGCCACTATCTCTCGCACTTCGCCATTCCGAAGGGTACCTCTGCGGCAAAGAAAAAGATTGACGTTGATAAACGTAGAAGAGGATGAAATGATGAAAAAGAGATTGAAAAAGATAGACGGGAATTTATTTGACAGTGAGATGAAAAAAGATTTACGTGCAGAGATAATGGATAGGATTAGATAGAAAAAACGATATTGAAAAAGATACTCGTGAATTTATATTGACGAGGAGATATAATGGGATACATTATCTCTATCTCTTTCTATCGTAAAGATTCAAAATTATTTAAAAAGATAGGATCTATATCTTTCCAATTCCAGCAGGGTGACGCTAGGTGGCTGAGGGTAAAAGTAGCCAACAAGTGGAATCAGGCTTCGGGACTATAAGTAGAGGCCTGGCAAACCGTTTTATTCCAAGTATAGCAAACATAACCTCAAAAAACTTTTTGTTAAATAACAATGTTAACGCACGTTTTACAAATATTTTTGTTCGTACATACATAAATATTGTCAATTTCTGGATCAATTTTAGGGCACAAAAATTTCAAATTGTTTAGAACGTTTGCGATAATTAAATATTAATTAAAGATTTCGCTAGATCATTGCCAGTGTCTCCAGAACGTGGGATTTTTCGGCCCCCGCCACTTTTTCATCTGGGAGAATACATGCAAGCGTACCGTCGGTGAGTCGGCCAGCCTCGTGTAAAGCCAAAAATGCGCGAGGCACGAGCACGAAGCCGAGCTCACCCGAGGCCCGACTCCGACTTCACGATTCGCTTTCGGCGGCTGTTAGGAGGTTTGATTTGATTTCTGTTTGCAAAAATTGACACCTTGAAGAAATACTTCAAAACATGTAATGAAGCCTTGAGATATTTAATGATTATGTTTTTCATGAATTATTGTAGAATGTTTTAGACTATCCGATTCTGCATTTTCTTTCATCATTCTTTATGTTTTATTTTTCAATTGATTTTAAATATTGTAAAGTCAAAAAAATAATAAATGATCATTATTTTTAAATAAATAAATTAATCAACATTTTTACTGTATCCTTACCTCTGATATTTACCTTTTTTTTTTGTGCTATTTTAGTCTATAATCACAATTTTGGACATTCTATGAGAAAAGCAAAAATGTTATTAACTTGACCTCATATGCTATCTTAATATATAAAAACTTTACAAAATCTTCATTGTCTGAAAATACTTATCTCAACATTACAAAATTTAGTTTTCACAATTTTGAAGGTAATTATTTGTAGTGTTATAACTAATGAACATATTTTTAGAATATTTTTCCTCGATTCTGCCCTACGGTCAAACATGGTACAAAAAACTGTCGTACTTGTTTCGTAGGATAAACCGTTTGCAATCAACATGATAATTATAATAATTTTTAATTCATATATTTTGTTAAAAACTCGTCTTTTATTGTAAAAAATAAATAATCTTCTTACTTAAAAATTTAACAGTTTGTTTTAAAATTAATTTCTTTTCTTTTAAATTCGTGTTTTTCGTTCAAAAATTAAAATATTCAGTTGGAAAATCATGTATTTTGTTAAAAATAGATCTTTGTCGGTAAAAAATTAATCTTCTCGGTTGCAAATTAAACTACTCGGTTCAATGTAGAAATACTTTCTCAAAAAATATCATTCGTATTGAAATAATTCTTATTATTTGAAAATCATATTTTGTATTTAAAAATTTCACTATTTTGTCAAAACTTCATGTGTTATCTTTAAAAAAGTGAACAATTAAAAAAAAAATTTCTAGTGAAATTTTTCAATACAAAATATGATTTTCAAATAATAAGAATGATTTCAATACGAATGTTCAACGAAATAGTTTAAGTTTTTACTGAAAATTATAATTTTTGAGAAAGTAGTTCTACATTGAACCGAGTAGTTTAATTTGCAACCGAGAAGATTAATTTTATACCGACAAAGATCTATTTTCAACAAAATACATGATTTTCCAACTGAATATTTTAATTTTTTAATGAAAAACACGAATTTGAAAGAAAAGAGATTTAAACAAAAATTTTTACTTTCTAAGCAAGAAGAGTATTACTGTTATGCCAAATTTTCAACAAAATAACGAATTATCAACCAAACAATTAAATGAGGCGAAAGTTTCAACAAAATAGTGAACTTTTCAACAAAAGTGAAGAATTTTCAAGTCAGAAGCATGAATGTCCTACTAAAAAAAAAGCAATTTTAACAAAATAGATGACTTTACAATTAAGAAAGATAAACTTTTCACGATATATGTGAAAAAGTTGAATTTTCATCTAACACATTACATTTCGACAAAGGAACAGAATGTTCAGCATACTACTCAAATTTGCAGCCAATGAGATGAATTTTTAAGTACATTCGTAAATCTTTCATTGGGAGAGTCAACTTTCCAGTTTGAAAAAATTAAGCTCCAAACCAAAACAATGATTATTCAAGAAAGCAGTAAAATTGGTAACAGGGATCCGACCGGATAGCCCCAGTTTAAACCAGGCGCTGGCCGGGGATTCTGGCCGGGATCCGGCTAAAAACGTCACGGTAATCTGGTCGGATCTCGGCTTTCATACCGGCCGGGATCCGGTCGGGTAACCCGGCCACAGACCGGTTAAAAAATTTTGCTGATTCCTCGTAGACAATGTATTACAAAACGTAATAAAACTAACAACAGACTGAACATTTGCGAAAATCAGCAAACTTTGTTTCTTGAAAATTCGTAAGCAGACCAACATCAACCTTGACAAAAAAATAGTTACTTTTTTTGGTTCCTCTCAACATTTCTGTTATGAAAGTAGCAACAAAAGTAACAGCAAACTGAAAACTCGAGAAATCCAGCAAAATTTCTTTCTTGAATAATTGTTAGCAAAATTAAAATAACACAAATCCACCTCTAACTGAAAAAAATCTCACCCCCTTCGATTCCTCTTAGAATTCCCGTTACATAAAATATAAAGAAAAGGTAACAAAAAAAAACGGAAAAATCCATCAAGGCAGCAAAAGTTCTCTCTTGATGATTTGTTGGCAAGATTTAAATAACAAAACACAGTTTCAACAAAAAAGTCACCATTTCGTTTCTTCTCAGAATGTATGTGACCTAACTAGTAACAAAACTATCAAAAAACTAAACCTTCGTAAAATCTAGAAAACTTCCTTACTTCAGAATTCCTTTGGCCATCAGTGGTATCTTTCAAAAAATGAGTTAAATTTTCATTGAGGTCCCATTTGTATCTACTTCGCCATGGAAATAACACTGCTTCAAACAAAGCGAGCAAAGTCAATACCTACAATACAAAACGCTAAGGAAAAATCTTTCAAACAACCAGGGAAAAAATACCTTAGTACTTGATAATCCGACCGAAAATAATCCATCCCTTTCGTTGAAAAGGATGACTTTTATTGTAAGAAAATGTGTTTTGTTAGTTGAATCTTGGTACAGAATTTGACAGCAAGAAGTTTGGCTAGGTTTCCTAAATGTTCAGTTTTTGTCTTAGTTTTGTGACATGTTATATAACTGAAATTCTGAGAGAAACCAAAAAGTAACTTTTTTTTTGTTGGTAAAAGTGTTATGTTATGTGATGCTTACTAACAAAAACTTTTAACAAAACAATTTTTCTGGGTTTTACGAATGATCAGGCTTTCTACCAGAAGATCATACCGATCACCATGTCGATCAAAAGAGCCAACTCGATATCCAGGCCTTTTTCGCGCAACTTATCAACTTATTTTGGTTGACCTGATAATCAGCATAATCTTCTGGTGGGAAACTTCCCCGAAGATGAGCAAGACAAATACTTGGATATCGAGTTAACTTGTTTGGTCGACCTGGTGATCGGTTTCATCTTCAGAAGAAAAACTTCTACGTGGAAACAAATCGGGTTTAATTCTGAAGTTGTCAGAAAACGCCAACCAGCATATTCAATATTTTACTTACTCTTAGAGCAGACGTAGAACGTAATTTAATGTCTTATTAGGTATCACGACTTGTCAGTGTCTAAACTCTGAAGGAGTTAATCCTATAACAACATTTTTCGTCAAATAACACTACCATTTACTGGATTGTATCTCACCAATAATAATTTATATCTGAAGCTTTGTCAAACTTATCATTTACGGGGAGGTCGCTGGACCGAAAACCGTAGCATATCACATGATACAATTCAATTCAAAATAAGTTCAATTGTTAACTGTTTCAGTTACTAAATCATTCAGTTTACAACGCCTAATTCTAAAATATTTTACTTTACAATTTTTCCATTTTATTTCTTCATTTTTGAACGTCAATTTTTAATGAAAGCATTTAAAAATTTAGTTTGGAAGATTTTAAGAATAAAAAATTAAAAGCGTTTGAAATTTAAAATTGTTTATAAAAAACGTTTTAAGTTTATCAAACTTTGAATATAAATTAATTATTGATTTTTAAAACTGAACTGTAGTTGTTACAAAATGCACAATTATTATTTTACAATGCGATTCTAAATCTGTTCAAAATTAAACAATTGACAGATTTTAACGTTGAAAAATCAACTTTTTACACACAAAAGCCTTAATAATTAAGGAAATTGAAATGTCTGATTGAAGCTTCATGAAGTATTTTCAACGTAAAAATAACTTAAAATTAATATATTTATAATTGAACGCCTTTAATCAATTTAAAATCCCATTGAAATATTGTTTCAGTCTAAAATATTCAATTTTTAATCCAATCAGTTTGAAATTTTTTCATTCGAAAAATTTCCAAATAAGCAATTCTAAATCAAATATTCAAAACGAAACGATTTGAAACTGAATTGTTTGAAATAGAAAGCCTTCAGTGGTAAAAATTTCAGAGTGAAACATTTAAAATTTTAACGTTAAAATTTTTGTTTTAAAGTTAAATAACAATTGAAAATTATTAATTTGAAACGACCAAAATTAAAATGAATAAAATAAATTTTGGTATTTTATTTTTTTTCCAATTGCAAGAGGAACTTTTTTGGTTTTAAATTTTTATTCCGTGTTAGAATGGGAAGTATTGTATTTTTAACATTTTTATCGAGCTTGAAATGAGGAAATTTTAGTTTTCAATTTCTGTTACATTAGCACTAGATTTTATATTTTTAAGGTTTTTATTGAGTTGGAAGAAATAACATTTTTACATTCTCATCTCAATGAGAAGGTACTGGTTTTATGTGAAAAATGACTTTCGCGGATTCAATCAAATGTCGATTCCTTTTTAAACGTTAAAGTTATGAAAGCCAAAGATGGCACTATTATCACGGATTGGTACAGGAAAGATACTTATTTAGGCAAATACATTAACTTTTTTCTAACCATCCCATTCAGCATAAAATAGCTATTATTAAAAATCTCGTAGACACATCATTAAGAAACAATCCTAAGAGCTATAAAGTTATTGCAAAACGTCAGGTTCAAACTGGTCATCAATTTGACTGAGAACATGTGTTGATTTCACACCATGAACCTAATGAGTTTAAAAGACTTGTAGCCGAAATTTTTTTTATTGAGAATTAGGGTGATAATTATTTGAATATAATAACTGATCTGAATAATTTTAGTCCATTATACAGCGTAATACTAGAATCTTTAATCTAAGATCCAATGTCATTTCTTCAAGTATACTTTTATCATCATTCCATCATCGTTGTACAATTTGAGTAATTGTCAGTTTAATATTAGTTAATTGTTCGGCCAGGACTTTATTACTTAGACAACCTAGAAACAAAATTGCAAAAAAAAACAAATTAATTCACTAAAATTTAAGAAACCCAATATATCTGACTTACTACGTTACTGTACTCATGTTTCTATTACTTCATGCTCTTACCTTCTATCACTCGATGTTTTCTTACCACGCAGCAGAACGTTCGTTCTGTCTTCCATTTCAAATTAAAAAATAAAATAGTTTCTAAAGAATTTTTTAATGTGTCCTTGATACTTATGGACCTCAATACTTTCTAACATGCCAAAGTTAAAATATTGGATATTCAGATGAAGAATTACAATTTTAATTTTTTTTCTCAGCCTCGCTTTTTATCAAGGTCTTTTTATTTTGTCTGAGGTATGTCATCTTACACTTTTTACGTTATTTATGAATATTTATTTGTTTAGACGCATATCATCGCATTCTAACCTTTACCGCCGCGAACTGAGGGATTGGCGGTCCCCCTGAATGAGGCTATGGAAACGGGAGCGGCCAATGAGTCCCACAGAAAGAAAAAAAAAAGCATCAACGGTTCCCTGAAAAGGAAACTGAGGAGGCAAGTGCAGCAGGCCAGTAAAGCGTCTGCTAGAGCTGGAACGTTGGAAACCACAATGCCGACAACCAGCACCGAGTCTCAGAAGAGAGGGAGGGGCTCAAAGGACACCCCACATGTTGCGGGGCTAAGCCTATGAAGAGGCAAAAGGAACTGGACTGACAACTACCGGACTACCGGACAGGTTGAAATGTGGATACCACAACAAAAACTTTTTAACCAAAGTTGGATCACTCCAGAGATTTTAATAAACTGTACAAAACTTATTTAGGTTTCAAAATATCGTATACACATTGTAGAGGAGGCAATTAGTTCCTTTGAAAAGGATTTTCTCGTAAACGGTTGATTTTTTTCAACAAATTCTTTTACGATTCAATAGAACCAAATAACGCTTCGAGATTCTTTTATGGGTTTTCTTTTAAATAAAAAAAAAAGTTATGCAGTTTTTTATACGTCAACTCTGGCAAAAGTTATGAAGATTTTCCAATGTCAAGCGCGCCGTTTTTTGGGAAACGTCGCTATTTTTAAAACGATTTTCTCTGAAACGGTTGCTTTTTTTATACTTCTTTCTTATCATTTGTTGCACCCTGGTAGTACATCAAGACTATCATTTAATTTGTTCTCTCTATTAAATGGATAAAAATTAAACAGCCTTTTGTCCCTCCTGCAACATTCTCATTTTCACACTTACGCCCTTGTGCCGTGTCTGTGCCATTTCGCCCGCCATAAATTTTGAAATACTTTATGAGTAATGAATCGTGTTCTTATTTTTATTATTTTCATTGTAGCATATTTTCATTTCAATATATTTACCTCGTATTGGAAGCCCATTATCTGCAATTATCGCAGCGAGTAGGATATCGTTTCATTACCCTCAAGATCCACTGAGTATATGTAATAAATAATTTATAGTATATGGTATAGCATTAATGCTCATTCTTTTCAAACACAATACACAAACTTACAACATTATGTAAAGAAATTCTTTCATATAGTCTTTCAAAAATTTATACTAATAGTATTTATTATGCTTTCCTAAAGACAGCCAAATAGGAACTAAACTTTTCCAGCGTCGAAAACGTGGTTTTCGTATACGTGAGCGAGACCGCTATAACTAAGCGCGCGGAACACCTGCTCATTTTCCACTTTTCCGCCACTTTCTCCATAAAATTTTCTTCTCAATGAAAGTCCTATACATTACAATACAATATAAGGTATTTCGGTACTCATTTCTGAACATTATCTCGTACATAAACCATGTTTCGTTACAGAAAATTACCTAATTAACATAAACCTGAAAATATCTTCAATAAACAATTTCCACAAATTTTAAATAGGTAAATATTTCATTATTTTACATGTTTAGTATGTAAAAAAAATCAAGCAAATTCGAACTGTTTCGGTCCGATGCAAGATAAATATCTAGCGTGCCTCCACTAGTACCACAAACCTTCTTACAACAAGAACTTAATGATTTAATTAGGGATTTAGGGTTATCGAAAGACAGAGCCGAGTTACTAGCCTCAAGGTTGATAAAATCAAGAAATAATAAATATATAATCCTGAGAGGACCCTGGCTCTTTCAGCAAAAAAGCATGGCCGAGATTTTGAAACGAACGTTCAAGCGGTTCGATAGCGCAATTGGCTAAGGCATCGGCTAGGCACATAGGGTTAGATAGTTTAGGTAGAGTTCAAATCTCCAGCGAGTGTAATTTTTCAACTAGTTTAAGCGTGAGATTATATGTGTGGGGGACCGTGTGTGCAATTGCGTTATTTAAAATATGAACTAAGTGCAGCAATAGTACAAAAAACATTTTTTTTGTTACATATATGAAATACACATTACACGCGCATAGCAACCTCATAGAAATCTTTTAAACTCCCAGTAAGCCAGGACAGAAAACCCTTCATCTCCTCTTAGGTTCTATATAAAAAACTCTTACAAACTTTGTAAGATCGTTGTAAAGCCCCAGTACACCCCGAATCAGATCCATTTAGAAAAATTTCAGATACACATTATATGTACATAGAAACCTCATAGAAACCTTTTAAACTACCAGTAAGCGAGGACAAAAACCCTTTATTTACTTTTAAGCCCCTATAGGATCTACTTACAAACATCATAAGATCTACAGTATATGCTCTTTCAAGCATGGACCAAAACCCTCCTTGAAAAATCATAGGAATCCTTAAATGCCGAAATCTATAGGTATTCTGAGAGGATTCTAAAAGTGATTTTTATCAGGGTATTTAAGTTATTTTTAATATATTATTAAATATATATTTATGATATATAATGTAGACTGAATAATAAATTGTGATCTCAAAGTTGATTTTTATTTTTGAAAATATGAAATACACTTCACTTGTTACTGTATACTGTTAGCATTGCACGCGGAAAATGGAAATTACAGTGTAAAAACATTAATTTGTTTCAAACGATACATTATACACGAGAATGATATTTTATAATATCGAAAAATATGATAAAGTATGAAAATATCATAATTAATATTCGATATATTTAGATAATATAAAAAAACTCTTCTAAAAAGCATAAAAATTGCGATTTCTACGGCGGCACTATTGGGAGCGGCTGACTGGAATTTTGAAGTCAGAGTGAGAGTGGAGGAAGCGCCTCGGCGAGCTCGAGCGAGGATGAGGGGAAGCGGTCTTATTGGGAGCGGTCTTATTGAGAGCTTCGATTGTACTTTGATGCTGAAAAAAGTGGCAAATAGTTTTATTTAAGAGCTTTTTCTTTAAAAAAAGAAGCGTTTTATTATTTTATTGTATTGAAAAACTTTTAGGAAGAGAAATATGGTCAACTTATGTAATTTAAAAGTACTAAGAAAGAAAAACGATTACTTTCTGCCAAAAACCGCCTAAACTATGCATTTGTTTGCATCATTTGTTTACCATATAAACAAATTATAACATACAAGAAATTTCCATGATCAAACATGATCCTGTTGATAAAATGAAGCAACTTCAACTTACAAATATACTTTGCAAGGAAAATTTTCAATATATTGACATTTTGTTAATATAATTTATTTATAACATTCAGATCCGATATCCTCTACATTATTTATATTCTTTGCGTACTTTGACATTTGCTTCAAGAATGGGATTAATTACGTCATTGATTTTAAAATAGAAAGTAATAATTGAAAAATGTCTCATTTTCTCTCTTTCTTTATTTATACAAGAAATACAAAATGTCAAAAATTTAAAAATGTGAGGCATGGACGCTCTCGAAAAAAAAAGCTTACAATCAGAATTGTAGGATTTTGAATAGTATATTCCCCATTCAGCCCAGTGTGCGCCGCGCAGCGACCGCCGAGGAGCGAAGAAGGCGGCGCGCCGCCGATCCGAATAATCAACCGCCGGAAAATTTCGGCGGATGATTAACTTCCGTCTTTGTCAAAGGACGAAAGCAAATACAAGGAAATCAGATAATTGCACTTCGGATTAATTAATTCATTACCTCATGGATGATTGATCAGTGAATTAGTAGACAGTTTTGCAACAAAAAGTAACTAAGAAATTAATTCCTTCATTAATTTAGTATTTTGCGCCTAATTCACTGATTATTGTATAAATTAACAAGGCTAATTAACTAATTAGCTGACAATCACTGCGTTCATACGTGCATTTATTTATCGATGGGTTATTTATTTTTTTCTTCATGGAAAGACAAAACATAATTGCACATCAGATTCATTAATTATCTCAGCGATGATGAATCAAAAAGTTATTATGGAATTGAGTGATATACAGCAATTCGCAAATTTCGCAAATATTACGATGAATTTTAGAAAAAATGTGGAATTTTTCGCAAAGACTTACAACCAATTTACAAGATTCCAAACACTTCAAATATTTCCAGGAAAAGTTTCAACTGATTTCACAAAGAAATATAATAAATAAAATAGAAAAAAAATACATTAAAAAAAAAATAGAATAAAATTAAACATATTCACAAAGATTGTAGCACATTTTTTCAGATTTTAAATACTTCGGAAAGATTTCCAAAGGAACATTTCACAAACATTTCAAATATTTCGCAGAATGTTCAGATACATTTCCAAGAGTGCACTAAAATTTCAATGATTCACGGACTGTCGACCGTCTAACGCGTGTTTCTGATTGGTTAATCATTAATTGTTAATTACTCGGTAATTATTAACTTCAGCAAAACATTTTTATAATTATTTTCGACACCATTTTTTTTTTTTGAGAATTCAAAAATACAAAAATGTTTTTTGAATATTGGGACACCCTGTATAATTGTCCAATTATTAAATTCTAAAAATTTGGCTAATTCCCGAAATTTAATATTGACAAAAATATATAATTATTATTCAATATTTCTTTGATAACTAATTATTTATTTTCGTCAAATCTTAAATCTCGAAAGTTTGCAAATTGTATGGAAACTTAATATTTCGTTAATTGTATAGTTGAAAATTGTATAATTCAAAAATGATATAATTCGTTAAATTATAATTTCGGATATTTTTAAATTGAGGATTTTTATTTTTCAACAATTAAAAATCTTGTATCATTATATTATAGTCCTGCAATTTTATTATTCGTCACTTTGTATCTTTCAAATTTTGTTACGTTGATTTGTGTACTCGGCATCTAATTTCAAATTATTTTTTATTATTCATCATACTTTTTATACTAATTCTAATTCTAATATTTAATTAGAAAAATTACGATATGTGCAATTTATTGTCCAATGGTAAAATTGTCCTATCATTTGTAGGTTTGTATTTTGTAATTAATAAAATGCTGAATTCATTACTATATTCAATGACTTCTTTATTTTTTATTATGTCCTATATTATAGGATATTTTTATCTTTTTTAGTCATAAGAGTAAATAATTTGTACTACAAATATTTTCAAATAGGAAACGTCCGTTTCAGTCCTTTAATATACATAAATAATTCATAATAATGCAACAATTTTAAATACCCGCTCGACGTTTATTGCGCCGCCTTGCGGTAGGTGGTCGAAACAATCCCTTTAAACGAAACGGCAATGCCGAATTTAGCCGAAAAGTACCGAATAAAGCCGAAGCCACAAAAGTGAAGGTAGCGCCGCCCTTATGGCATGCGGCCGAACTAAGCCCTTGCCGCATCTAGGTAAAATCAGAGAGGAGGTGGGAGATTGCTCATGTAATGGAATAAGAGACTCCGTCAAGATCGGGCTGCGTCGGTAATTGATGAAGTTGGAGAATGTTAAAAATGACTTACCCCCGAAGTTACAATGACAGGAGTTATAAATAATATTTAATTATTTATTAAATATGCAGTTATATATTATTGATTCACCACTCGCACATTACATGTTTATTATATAATTATTTTTATGATTCACAATTATTAATAAGTAGAGTGGTTTATGAATGAATTGAAGTGTTTAGCTGAGAAAGTGGATCAATATTTGAAAAATGTAGTACCGATGAGACCAGTAACACAGCAACAGAAACAGGAATTTAATTCACCCCTAAAAGTTTGTCATATTTGCGTCAAACTTTTTGGGGTGAATGATATTAAACATCAGGACCAGTGTCATCTTATAGGTAATTACCGTGGTGCAGCCCACCAAAAATGTAACGTAAATTATAAGAATTCACATATAATTCCCGTAGAATTTCACGATTTATCAGGATATGATTCTCACTTTTTTATTAGAGCTTTAGGTACAAAATTTGCGGGAACGATCAGTTTATTACCAATAAATAAAGAAAAGTATATTTATTTTACAAAAAATGTGGATAAGACAAGCGCAAAACTTCGATTTATTGAATCCTTTCGATTTATGCCGAGTAGCTTGGAAAAATTAGCATCGTATCTCGACAATAACGAAAAGAAAATTGCAAAAAGACACTGTAAGAATGACAAGGAATTTAATTTACTAACTATAAAAAGTGTTTTTCCATACAATTATATTGACAATTGGGAAAAACTCGAATAAAAGCAGCTGCCTCCAAGAGAGGCATTTTTTCTAACCTAAATAACACAAATATTTTTAGTGAAGATTATGAGCATGCGTGCAGAGTATGGGAAACTTTCAATTTGAAAACCTTAGGTGAATATTCTGATCTTTACTGCAAAACCGACGTCTTACTTTTATCAGATTTCTTTGAAAATTGTAGACTATAATTTCTATCTTGACATCAATAATCAGTATGGTACAGCAATGTATACATTTTTACCTTACAAACATTTTGAATGGGTCAAAGATTTTTCCATGAATGATTTTTTGAAAATTCCTGATGATTCACCGGAAGGTTTTATACGTGAAGTGGATTTAGACTATCCTGATGAACTACATGATTCTCACTAAGATTTACCTTTATGTCTAGAGCATTTTGTTTCTTTTAACTCAACATGTAAAATTCCAAAATTATTAGCAACTCTGTTGCCCAAGAAAAATTACATGGTGCACTACAGAAATCTTAAATTATATTTGAAATTGGGTATGAAGTTGATGAAAATTCACAGAGTATTAAAATTTAGTCCAAAACCGTGGTTAAAGAACTACATTGACCTGAATACAGAATTAAGAAAAAAGTCAAACAACGAATTTGAAAAAAAAATTTATAAATTAATGAATAATTCTGTATTTGGGAAAACTATGGAAAACGTTAGAAAACACAAAGACGTTAAATTAGTCACAAACGGTACGAGTAATTGTCCTTGTGATAGGTGCTCTCGGAGGTGCGAAACTATCACTGGTTCGTAACCTTAAAGCCATTGCCGCATGCCAAAAATATGCCACGGCACTTGCGAGATGGATGCAGAAAGCTGTCATACTTGGGTCGCTTCGTGTCCTGAAAACACACCAGAGCTTCGCCGACCTGTCGTTCTGATTTCGTCGTGTCCTGTGACCACCCATCTCACGGTTGTGAGACATGGCCATGCATGGAATTTACCGCGGTCCTACTGGGAGCCGATGTCAATTTTTTTTTTTTTTAAATGACAGTTGCTCCCAGTGGGACCCTGCGGTGGTTGTAAATCTTTAGTTTTTAATTATATATATTCAATTCAAATTTCTAACTCTGGTTCATTTCTCATTATTCTACTTTATGATTTCTTAATTCAGGAATGAGAAGCACAATTAGTAATTAAACAGAAGTAAACATTCGAATTGAACAAGTGCTTCTGCTTTTACATATATAACGATAATTATGTTTACCAAAAAACATATGACCGAGCTTATACATTATTTTCATAAAGACTGCTCAATTTTGAGGTTAAGTGTAAAACGAAAATGATTTACTTCACTTTAGCAAAATCTATCATTAATTTGAAAAAAAATATATTCAATTTAAACAAGAACTTTACTCAATTTAAAGAAGAGATTTATTTAAACTAACCAAAAATTTGTTTGAACCAAATAAATAAGGACACACACAAAATTTCTTTGAATCAAGCAAACATTTGTTTGCCCCTATATCAAAGAAATAATTTGTTTGATTCAAACAAAATTTGTTTAATTCAAACAAACATTTTTCTCAGTGTACCATCGCGTTAAAATATTAGATTTACAAAAAACTGTCTTTTTTCCATGTTTAATCAATGGAAAACTTCATGGTCTTTGCGCGACCCCTAAATATTAACCGATATATCTGAAATGTTGAGATTTTTTTTGTGTCATCGAACAAAACTGGTGGGTGAATTCAAAGACATTCGAAAAGTGAAAAATAAGAGTCACTCTATAGACTGCGGAGTCCCACCCATGTAGAAATTGCGATCGGGATTTAGAAGGGCCCCGGATAGTTTTCCCTATTTCTGGTCGGGCGCTGATAGGGAAAAATCGAGAGGGCCAGATTAGTTCTGTAACGCTATTTTAGCCAGGCTCTATCTAGAACTTCTAACAAGGCCCTTACGAAAATACCCGTCAACCACCCGTCTAGCCCCTCTCTGTTTTCCGGTACGTTCATCATTCAGCACTCTACTGTGATAAATTAAAAGAGATACAAATTTGTTATAATTTATTACATTCTCATCATTTATGATTGAGAAAGTATTAGAAATCGAGCGCGTAGCGCGAGTGTCACGATGAAAATGTTTACCTCAAAGCCTACAGAGCTTTGACCAATGTAATCTTTAACTACACACAAGTAAGTAGAAAATTCAGATTATGAAGATACATAGAAGTACTGTGATCTAAATGAGATTTTTTTGATAAATTTTCATTCAAGCATTTCAATTGCAAAGAATAAATATGCGAGCGCGAAGCGCTAGGTCACCCATTATAGAGCGCGGAGCGCGTGAACCGACAAATTCGCGCCCTTGGCGAGCTCAAACTCGCGATAGCAGACAATAAGTGGATCTTTTCTGAGCAGGTAGTGATGGTGAAATAACCTAATTCGTGGACTTATAACGCTTTAAATTGAAGCATTTGCGAATTCTTTCAATTATAATCAAGCTGCTCAATTTTCACCTTGAATTTAACATTCCATTTTGAAGTTATCGATTAAAATTTGCATACATTTTAAATGCTGACAAGAAATTTGTATCCAGTATTTTTTTTATTTCACCTTAATGGTTTAGAATACTTGCAAGGAGTCGTGAGTGCAAACGTTTTTCAGGAAGGAAGTCTATGGATTTTCAGGATGCAACAATTTATTCTACGGAATCTGCAATCTAAAATTCATTCGGAGACAAAACTGCCGAGGAATTTCAATAGGAAATGCATTCGTGATTGCCCAGAACGGAATCAGAAAAAATTATCCCCCTGTTTCTACTTCGAATCCAAGTGAATCAATTCTCAGTATTAAAAAATGTAAAGTAAAAAACAATAACCATAAATGAAAGAGCTCCCAGCGTAGAACTCTTTTTATATCTATTGTTTAATCATTTGAAATGTATAACAATTGCTACATAATAATTACAATATAATTATTGCTAATCGGAAACTTCCTCATTTTAATGCACTTCGGATTTCAATTTTTCAAATTTAACTAAAATCTTAAGAACTAAAAACATTTACATTTTAAAGCCTTATTTAGTTAGTTCAATCTTTAAATTGTTCACTTTTAATATCTAATTAAATTAAAAAATGAAATAAAATCTCATACTCAGTTCAACATGCCAAATCAAGCAGCAGGTTCTCGAGTCGCTTTCTTTTTCTCAATATATTCCTTCACTTTTATGAAGCAGGTTCGCCGTTTTTCTTGCGGCACTTTTATCCACGCATCTCGCAGTATCAATAGGTAGTCGATTTCCTTTCCACGACTATCCCTGTAGGATTCAGGAGTTTTGTTGCGACAGCGTAGAGTATCGTAATGTTGTACATTACAATACAGCGGAGTGTAATGTGAAGAGTGATCGTCCGCTGTATCGTAATGCACAACATTACGATACTCTACGCTGCCGCATAAAAACGCGTTTATGCACCGGAGTCACATAAAAATGTATTACATACACCTAAAAGACATTTAGAACGTAAAAATTATTTAAAAACTCAAGAAAAAAGACAAAGCTCGAATAAATGATCTGTAAATCCTATCCGATTTTAATTTTCTTGTTGAAAAATTTGTTTCCTACATATTTGGAATTACAAAAAAAAAAAAATTATCTTAGGAAAATTGTTTCAATTTTTCTGTATTTCTAGAAAAGAACCACAAAAGCGTTTCCTAATACCTTCAGCACAAACAAGAACCCTTTTTCATCCAGCATATTTATAAAATTGCGTCAATTTGAGGAAAATATCGTTGATACATCATGATAATGTCATTTTCCTTAAATTAAAAGATTCCAAATTTAGCACCGACACGAACCTTTGATTTCTTGAATTGTCGGTATATGTCGGTAACAGGAATCTTGAATTAGGATGTAGCTTGCCGTTCCCTTATACTGTAATTCATTGAACTTTATCTTGGCTTTAAATTTATTTTGACATTTCTTTCTAAGTGTCTAAAGTTACGCGGCACCTGGAAAAGATTTGCAACAAGGTCTATACTTCCGGACATAAGCCACGTCCCCTTCCTTTTCCAACTCCCCCTTTCCCTCACCAAGTACGTACGTTTAGACACGACCGTTTTAAAAGCACACATAAGCGTACGGACTGTCCTTATTTTTAGTCCGGACGTGTAGTCAAAGCTAAACGTACGGATAGTGCGTACTTTTAGTCTAGCCGAGCTAAACGTATGGGCAGTCCGTAATTTTAGCCCAACCGAGCTAAAAGTACGGACAGTCCGTCACTTTAGACTCGGCCTTAAATTTAATGCGAAATTTTGATCGCTTTATCTGCAGTAAGTCCAAATTCATACAACTCATTAATATGACTGTGGCACGAATTTGACTTTATTATTATTATTATTATACCATTAAGCCATTTCCCTTTCGGGGTAAGCGTGACTCGCTCGTTTGGAAAGTAGTAGTGTTGGGAAGGATGTATAGGTTTTTTTTAGACTGATCTAGAATTTTCGTGTTATTTATTTAAATAACACGTTCGTTCCGCAACACTGCTCCGAACCAGGTTGCTGATCAATCTCTCTAGCGATCACCCCAAGTGAAGAGCTTCACAAGGTTGTTATGTGAGGTTTCCCCAAATTTTTAAGGCAAAATCTTTATTATTGTAGGAAAAAATCCGGGGGAACCTAACACTGCTAAAATCGATATTTTTCATAAGTATCACATGCCCTTAAAACCTTGTAACTTAGTGTGAATAGGCAATTTAAAATTTAAATTATTTTCAAAATTACATTTTTTTATAAATTTTTACGTATTTTTTGAAGCTCTAAAATATTATTTTCTTCCTATATGTGATATTTTGAGGCTTTAATAAGGAGAGAATTTTCTGTTCAAATATTATTTTTTCTCTTATATTTATTACTATTAGTTAGAATCGTTCTTATTTCATACTTTTGAAAGGAAATAACAGAAAATAAATGTTTAACATGGAATTTTCATCCATCGATCAATTTGAATTAATCATGCATTTTAATTTTAAACACATGATATCTTTCCTTGGATACAAAATAATTCTATATAGCATTATTTCTTTTCTAAACATTAAAAATGAACATATAATACTGATCGACATTAAGAAATACATCAATAAATCAATAAATTTCGGCACAAATAACCCCTTCTCCAGCTCTCCCTATTCGTATCGAAAAAATCTGGCTACTTGTACCGACATTTCGGTACACGTAGACACGGCCTAAATATAACTTGCTTTCACTATCTAAATGTGACACTGATACATACAGCACAGCATCATAAGAACGAACTTGGTGTTTAAAGTTTAAATTATAGATAAAGCCTCTCTTAAATATTAGAGTTGCACAGAGATCTAACAGTTTTGAACGAAATATGTAAAACTTTAGATTTGGGTGAGTTATAGTCAAATTGGCTCAACATTTTTTTAAGTGTTTTATATTGTAAACACTTTTAATCAAAATCACTATCAGTGTTAGTTAGGAAAAACGTCAAGTTTGCATTACAAAAAAATTTGGAAAGGGAATATTTTTTAATGTTCCTGGGCTCAGTTTAAAGCTAATTTTCAATAGTATACCAGTACCTTAGGGGCATGTGATACTTCCGCGTGTGGTAAATCGGGTTCAGTTCCCCCGGGTTTTTATCCACAAAAATTAAAAAAATTTTAAACTGTATTTGGAGATACTATAAAATAGAACAACAGACGTCCCCAAACACTTTTTTTGAGAGATAATAGCAAAAAAATTGTATTCTGTTGAATAAAAGTTTTCTCTATATGCACTATTTAGAGGTTAGGATTCGCGTTTGAGGTCTCGGCCATTCCGATAATGTCGGTCTCTGTTGTACCTCAAAATACACACATATTAATCAAATTCAGCAAAATGAAATTTTTATGTCATACACACGCTGAGCATCTAGAACACATACTATCTGGGTGTCCCACGTACACCGGAGCGACATATATCTACAGACATAATGCGGCCATAAGAGTACTTTATTACCATCTTTGTCACACTTACGGTTTTGGCCACGACCCTGCCCTGCCGATCGCTCCAAGGGAGATAGCCAATTGCCCACAACAAGAAGTGCCAAATTTTCTGGAACTACGATTTTCGGACAGTAGTCTCCGTTGCATACTCGAGGCCTGACATCGTTCTCCAAGACTTCGAGAAACGAACCGTATTCGTGAACGAATTCTCGGCTTCAGCCGTCTACAACATCACTGTCAAGGAGAAGGAAAAGGAGGAGAGGTATCAAGACCTTAAGAGGGAGCTTCAAGACTGTACCCAGAATATTCCGTTAAAGTAATTGTCCTTGTGATCGGTGCTCTTGAAAGTGCGAAACTATCAACGTCAACGACTCATTAATGTCTTTATCCTTTCTTCATAATTAAAGTTTTTGTTTTATTGTAAACATTTTATAAGTGTTTGATATTTTCATTACTTTTACTCTTTAAGTGGAGTTTCTATTACTTTGAAATGCTTTGATGGTGTTCTACCATCACTAAATCAGTAATAAATGTGTTGACTGATGAGGGCTGACATAGCAGCCGAAACGTATCGACAAATTATAAATTATATTTCGATGCATTTTTATTGATTTTGACCTGTCATTGGAGACTATTTCGACACAATATGTATACATGTACATCAACATTTACAACCCCCTCCCCCCCACAAACTTATGGTAACGCCTCACGACCGTGAGATACGTGGTCACAGGGCAAGATAAAATGACGTTAGGCCGGCGAAACCCTAGTATGTCTTGAGTGCAAGAAGCGGCCCAAGGATGCCAGTTTTCTGCATCCATCTCGCAAGTGCCTTGGCATATTGTAGGCACGCGGGTATGGCTTTAAGGTTAAGAACCAGTGATAGTTTCGCACCTTCAAGAGCACCGATCACAAGGACAATTACTTTAACCGAATATTCTGGGTACAGACGTGCAGCTCCCTCTTAAGGTCTTGATACCTCTCCTCATTTTCCTTCTCCTTGACAGTGATGTTGTAGACGGCTGAAGCCGAGAATTCGTTCACGAATACGTTTCGTTTCTCGAAGTCTTGGAGAACGATGTCAGCCCTCGAGTATGCAACGGAGACTGCTGTCCGACAATCGTATTTCCAGAAAATTTGGTACGTGGGAAACCCAGATAGTATGTGTTCTAGATGCTCAGCGTGTGTATGACACGCGGTGAAAGAAGAACTGCAAACTACACCATGCTCCTAATTTTGTACCTACAACATCATCGCAAATGATTTCATACGGCGTATTAAATTAACTAATTACATTTTCATCTTATCAGTCACTTGACTTAGTCCGTGGCTATGATGGAAAACCGGGTTCTTTTTAACGCGAGAACAAGTATGAAAACAAAAAAAATAATAATGCTTAGCGAAGTATCAATGACATTAAAATATGCTTTTCTATAATAGCTGTAAATGATTATTTTCTTAGAACCAACATCTTTTTGAAATTTTAGTTAAATAAATCCACTTAAAAGAGACAAGGATATCGGATAAAGAGAATAATGTATATACAGTTGATTCAAGTATTCCAACTTAGTAGATGAAACTTTGTTTCACTGAAACGGAAACCTGGGTTACCAATGAAGCGCATTTATTTATATGAACAAGATATTGTGTTTACATAAATATTGATTTCTTCAGTTGAAGAAAATATTTAATTTGCCTACTAGAATTAAATTATTCATAACAAATAAACAGTTATTCAAACAAAGTAATTATTTTTTAAAATCAAATATTTAATAATTTGGCGTAATTTGTTACGATTTAGTACTCCTTTAGATTGAAGAAATATGTTGTTAAATTCAATATCCATATTTTTGATTTGAAGAAATATTTCTTTGGCATTTATGGCGAGAAGTAAATACGGCTTTCCACCTTAGAATGTCCATGCTACGACAGCGTCGTGGTCATCGCTGTGGACTTTACACTCGACTGAACCAAGTTCGCTTCCTGCTGGAGGTGGATTTTTCATCGAATTTTTTTGTTTTAAGTTCATCGAGATTTTAAATTATGTAAATTTGTCAAATTGAATATTTATAATAATAACAATGTTGATTATAATTAAGGCTGAAAGAATCCATTTGTTCATTTAGAAAAATATGTACTACAGTTCAAGTACGAACTACTTTATTGCACTCGCGTATGGCTTAGGCCGAAGAAATATTGTTTTGAATCAGTGGTATATTTTTTTGCTTCAAATATTAAAAAATTTCATCTGAAGATATAATTTGTTCAGCCTATAAAATATTTGCTTGTCTTTAAAATATATTTCTTTCCATCGATTCACATTTCCTCATTTCAAAGAAATATTCATTCTCATTCATGGCACATTCATTTGGAACAATGAGTCATTTATTTGGTTTAAAATGTATATTATTGTCTTCAATTAATATTTCTTTGATTCAAAGAAATATTTCCCTCCGACCAATAGGTCGTATTTTTGAATCAAACAAGTTTTTTAATTGTGAATCTTTTTCATGCTTCTTTTGCATAAAATTATTCATGATAAAATAGATTTCTTTTCGATCTTGATTTAAAAAATTTGTAATACGTATTATTACAATTGTATTACTCGAATTACTTAGCCTAATCCGAATTACAATTGGATTACTGGGAATTATTAGTTTGGATAAACGAATGGTTCAGCAGATTACCAAGTTGCTTTCCCCTCGCTATTTTATAAAATGCCAAGTAAATTTTCTTTTTTAACAATTGTTCTTTTTTAATGGGCAAACTGTCTTAAAAGGGAATTTCCCAGCGTAGTTACTTACCTTTTTAGTACGACGTGTTTAAATCTTGGACAAGGTTGATAGAAAAGGGAAGTCGTGAAGAGGGAACACTCTATGTCTTTTCTTCGAAAGAGGATACTTAGGATTAATCAAGAACGTTGTAATTGAATTTAACGTCCGAATTGAGTATTTTCGCTTACAAAGAGCAGAGAGTAGCGTAGATCGAATTGAGGGAAAGAGAGGAAAATAAAAAAAAATGATCATGAAAGACAGTGCCAGAATGAGTCAGGATTGAAGATAAAGTAAGATAACGTGTAAGCACAAACGTGCAATGAGAGGAGCTGAGGATTAACAATTTTGCAAGAATCGGCGAAACTGTCTTTGAAAGAGAATCTGAGAACCGAGAGAAGCGAAGTAATCTTTCGTAATAAGATCTAAGCGTGTATAAATATGTATTCAAACTCTATAGTCCTTGAGCTTCTATTAATATTCCTCGGGATTTGCTTAAATCGACTTGGGAAATTAATTTATCGAGACTATCGAAAATTATTTTGCGAATTCTCGAATGAGTCCTTTGGGAATATACCCTTCAAAGAAGGACGTTTATATACATTTAGGGAATCAATTTAAGTTTATAAAGCAATTATATCAAGCAGTTATTAAAATAGAGTTGTGATCATAGAATAAGTGCTAAATCACGCACAAATATAAAGAATCGTTATATCTTTCTGGATAGTATCAATAAATAATTATAAAATTGCTGAAAAAAACTCGATAAACTGGAACAAAATAACCTCAAAAAATCTGAAAACGGCAAAATAGGGCAAGGTTTTTGACAAAAAATAAAAAATCATTTTTTTCTCCTGGAAAACAAGAAAAATCATTTGGCAAATTTATGGTGAGTAGACTATATTAGTGCTTATGTCAAGAAAAAGACAAGAGTAAAATTAACGCGATTGGCATGAAACCTCTGCGCATAATGTGCGGGAAAACACTGGTGGACAAAGTCCGAAACTTGAACCAATTTTTGACGGTCGCCATCGAAGGAGAAGAGTCACCGTAGACAGCATCCAAGCGCTCTTTGATTTCGCTACGCGCTTTCCCTTCCAAAAACAAGAATCGAATCACCGACCGATATTGCTCATTTTCCAATTTGCTAAAATCTGCGGACACGACAGCTTATACACGCGGTCAAAACAAAACTACGAGTCCGATTCGGCTGAAATTTGAACAGCAGCCGTCTAGGATAATGTACTACACGATAGAAAATTTCTCTTGCGATACTGGCGCCATCGGGCGGTGAAGCTAAGTACTTATCGGACCACCCTCGTAGCAATGAAGAACTAATTTTTTTTATATAGCTGTATTACAATATAATACGACTACAAAATAAATATAATTATTACAATTATATATTACAAACAAGTAATATGATATATCATAAAATATTATTTTATATTACAAATAACGAACTCTTAAGTGTGATATTTTTAAAATCAAATAGACTTTGTAACGAAGCTAAAATATTCTAATATTTGTAAGTCACTCTTAAAGAAAGACCATTATAGAATATTTTTATCTTTAGTAACACTCAAATTAATCGAAAATTATTTGTCGACGTCTTATAATATATTACAAAATAGGATTAGGTTTCAGCTAATTTCGCTAATTTCTTTTTCTGCAAAATTATCTTTTTTGGAATCGGCTAAAGAAATGTTAGCAAACTGTCGCATTCTATTCTGCAAATATAAGTAAATAGTGTAGGCCAAAACTTCTTTCCCATGTTCTGCACAAGAAAATTAAAATTTGAGTTTAGACAAATCATTTAGGGTTATGTCAAAAATATGACTTTGCTTGCAATGCACAGAAAACGAGTTTTCGATTGATTCTATAAAATCAAAGAATTTAAAATACGGGTACTGATGATTGTAATTTGGATCTAAAGTGACAGGTTGGACATGTAATGTAATACATCAAACAATTATTGTGAAAATGTATGTTTGTTTATCGCATTAATCATGCTGATGTGTATCGCTTCGGGGTGCAAATTAGGTCACAAAAGTGAACTCAGAGAACCTGAAGATTCCGAAAATGCACAAATTAATTTTTTCGTCTTTCCGAAAGACCCAGTTCGTTTGCAGTAAACATTTTTTAAAGGAAGACATTCTCCACGAGAAAATCCTCAAAGGAACCGATAACACTATTTTGGAAAAGATAAGTAATAGGGTCATCCACAAAAATTTGGTTTGCCTTACAGTTAAGCTTTTTATAAACTTTGACTCTCAAAGAATTTAAATGTGAAATTACGAAAGAAGGGTCATTTCCCAGATATATTCGTAACAAACTAGGACTTATACTCCCACTTCACGAAAAACGTCACCAGATCTTGGACTATAAGGTGAGTGTTGGCACTGTTGTATCTTAACACGAGTGAGGCATTGCAACCCTAATCGTAAAGCTCTAAGCCGAGTGCGTTCACTGAGAAAAAAGATTACTTGATTCAAAGAAATATAGTACTGAATACGTCCAATCAAATATTTTTTTGCTCTAAGGAAATTTTTTCACAACAAAAGTGAGTTTTTTGATCGAAAAGCATCATTCCTTGAAGTAAGAAAAATTGTCTCAGTTCAAACAAGTATTTGATTGGACGTAGTCAGTACTACAACTCTTTGAATCAAGTAATCTTTTTTCTCAGTGTTACCACTAGACTATGGCAAGGCACAGTTCATACCTTACTTGAGGGGGTCCCTACCTTTTTGGGCTTTGAAAAATAATTTTTTTTTATTACATTTTTTAAAAGTATAACATTTCAAAAGTATTCTCTGGATTTTTTATAAAGATCCGAGCATTATTTACGGAGATATGTCATGTAAAGTGAAGTGGCTTCGAGCGTGGACACCAAGCCGTGCATACGTACGTCGAATTTACTTAAACGCGTTTTTCTCGAAACAAGGTTTTCAAAGTCGGTGAGTAAGATATCTCAAGAACGGCTTCGCTGATTGCTTTCAAATTTTTAACAGTTATTTTAGCTACAAAACTCGTGGGATTGAACGATCGTTCTTTTTTTTATGATTGTTTTTTATTTATGGTCAAAAAGGAGCGGTTTTTAGCAAAAAATTGACTTTTGACTTCAAAACTCCGCCATTTGGTAAAAAACAAATATTTTTATATCTAGTTTCATTCAATCCCAGACAAAAACTGTTTAATAACGAATGCCGTTAGATTTTCCGATTTCAGATGATCCAGACTTGAGCCACTTTACTCACTGCAAACCGTCTTTTTTTATCCCTTATAGATTGGCTGCAACGCGCTTCTTTATCACTCTTTTATCATGAAAAATTATTGTAACTTCTTAAAATATGTGGTACTTGAATGTTCAAACATGTATAACAAAACAGATAAACCTGTCTTAATAAAAAATCGCTTTTTTCACCCGAAAAGGTAGAGACCCTCTTAAATAGAGGATCACTCATCCACAGTAATACAAGAATCTGAATTTTAATAATAACTGAATTTCATCTTTAACTTAAATTAAGTAAATCAATTAATTTCAACTATAAATTGGTCTTAAATACCGTGTCTCTGTCTGAAATATGATGTTAAATAAAAAGTTATTGCAGCTTGTGTCGTTTTCCCAAAAAGTCAATTTTTAATTTTTGATGTATTTTTATAGCAAGAGTTTATAACAAATTTGTATATCTTCTTTGGTTGAACAACTTTTGTCTTTTCATTTTTTTTCTTCGTCTCTTGTGTCATTTTTAAAAAATTTTATTTTTTCATTTTTAAGCTTATTTCTTACGATTGACAAATATACTCGCACTTTCTAAAAATTATAAATAAAAAATTTGTACATCCTCTTTGAGTGAACAAGTTTTGATTTTTCGAAAAAATTCCAAAAGTTGTTATGATAATCTTGTAGGGCTCTAAAAAGAAACGTTTTTCTCCTCTCGACTTTTTTCATATCGTGCGTTGTTCGGCTTAAAATATTAATTTTCGTTTGTTTTTTGGGATTTGGAAAATGCGATAACTCTGATAATTTTTGAATAATAGGTTTTTTACTTTGTCGATCATAGGAGGTAAATTTCAATAAAACTCACAATTTTGTTTTGTAACGTTTCGTCAGCTTGGTTCGCTGACATTTTCAGACTTCAATTTTATTTTTAAAAAGTACCAACATTTAGAACCAGTACAAAACACGAATTTATGAATAATTTAACAAAAGAGTTTTTCACTTCACCTTATATAATACTGTCAAGACATTACGTAGAATTAAAAATTTTTAAGTAGACAAGAAATTAAGTGTTTTTCTTGCCAACTAGTCCGAATTTGGGTTTTGTCTATCACTAGATCGTCATCTCTAAGGTGATGACTAACTGCAGGTGTTGGGGCACAGAAGTGGTATTTACACTCAAAAGCATTCCGTACAATTAACGAATTATTATAGATGAAAACTTAAAGTTTTAAACTTTGTAACGCTGGATTGTACCTGTGATTTAATGTATAAATATCATATTTTTTGTTAATGCTATTTTTGTTGATCTTTATATGTAACATTTCAGAGATTAATCTTTTTTGATAGTTAGCTTCAAAATCAAGAATTGCTGTGCTTTTTCAATCAAATTCATGTTGATGAGAACTGCAATGTGCATTTATAACAAATTCCCTTCTTTTGTCATTTTTGTGTTCTTTTATACGTACTTCTAACATTCTTTTGGTTTCACCTACATAACAAACAGGGCAATTTTGACAAGCAATTTTATAAACAACATTAGTTTGATCCTATTTTTTTGACACATTTTTACCTAGCTTAACTATGCATGACAAAGAAGGTTTTATCGACGGTATTACAGCTATATTAAATTTTTTAAATATATGAGAAGTTTGATCAGCGAAACAGCGCCTTGAACGGCGAGTAAAGTGGATTCAGGAAAATTTCACCTTTTCTACTCATCCTTCCCGTCTGTTCAATAAAAGGTCACGTGCCGTCAAAAATTCGCCTCGTCGAAAAGAGATTCAAGTCTCCTGGGAACAAGTATATGGAGCTCATTATCAGCTAAATGAAGACGCTTCAGATATATCACTCTTTCGTAACTTTTTCCAAAGGCAAAGGTTACAAGGTCCAGAGGAAGAATTTCCACTAATTACTGCTGAAGAAGTGAAGAAAGTTAACACTAGAACTAAGAACTTTTCAGAGCCAGGGCCAGAAAAAATCAACAAATTTTAGTGGAAGAAGTTCACTTCTACGCACCAACAGCTAGCTCGTATATTTACCACTTTCTTAAACGGAGAACAACCCATCCCGCAGTGGCTAGTGGAAGTACGCCCGGTATTGATCCCTAAGAACGGAGATTTGTCAAGTCCAAAGAATTACAGGCCCATAGCTTGTTCAAACACCAGCTACGAGCTATTCACTGGCACCCTCAAAGAGAGGATATTACCATCTATCGAGCTGATATGGAGTGCCATAGTTGAACAACGTGGATGCAAGAGAGGGTTGGCAGGTTGCAGGGAGAACATGTTAATAGACAGGTGTATCACCCAGGACCGATCAAGTATCGACGCAATCTGTCCATGGCTTGGATTGACTGCCGTAAGGCATTCGATAAGACGAACATTGAGCTACTTATTAAGCTCTTTGAGTTCCTGGAGGTACATCTAAAAATAGTGAGATGCATAAAAAAGCGTATGCTTTTGTGGTGGACAAGATTTGTCATAACATCTGACAAAAGACAAGTGACTTCTAGCTATATGACATATAAGAGGGGGGTCTTCCAAGGAGACTCTCTAAGTCCGATACTTTTCTGCATCTTCCTCTTGCCTCTACCTATTGTGCTCCGAGGCAAAAGCTCTGGATACCAATGTGGCCCGCCGAACAGAAGAGAAAATAAGGTCAACCACCTTTTATACATGGACGACCTTAAACTCTTTGCTTCTTCGAAAGAGGACCTTGACATACTTATGGAGGCGGTAAATATGTACTCAAAAGCGATTGACATGAGCTTCGGACTGAACAAGTGTGCCTGCGTCCACCTACACCAAGGAAGACTAGAAACTACATCATCGCGTGATGATAAGGATGTTCAACTCATAGGTGGAAATACTATTCAACATCTTGGTAATGGAGAAACATATACATATCTTGGAATACCGCAAGCGGAAACCCAAAATGTGCATATGTTTATGTGTCTTATTTCTCAATGTACTATAATATACTGCAATATCATCCAAATCGGCGACACACACCTGGGGTACCTTCCTTGTAAGACCGTATGTTTTATAATGATTCCTTAATCAAGGTGGCTGCTGGATCGGTAAACCGGGGAAAATCGGGAAATGACAGTGAATTCATTTGTAGACAGGAAATTTTACAAATTTGTAGAAGAAAAACCTTTTCAAGTTTTATTTTAAAAGTTTTTAAAATAATTAATTGAATATATCTTTCTATTTTTAGCGTATATTCATCATTTTAATTTAAGAAATATTATAATGCAGTCTTAAAGACTTAAACAATTAAAAATTAAAAGTGTTTGAAGTTGAAAATTTTTGGTATGAAACATTTTTATTCAACTGTGAATACTGTTGCAAACATATGCTAAGTAGTATCACAACACACATCAGCTACTGTTTGTCACGCTGTTCCACGGCAGACTGAAACAAATCCTTTAACCTAGGTTCTTCTGTATCCAGATTGATGTTCCACGGCAGGTGGAAACAATTTAGATGAATCGAGCGCCCGCATCGCTCTGTTGAGCTCAGTGGTTCACGGCAAGTGGAGAGAATAGCTACCCTTTGTTCGTTTTAACTTCTTTTTTCAACCGTTCACCTGACTTTAATATTGATTTCGTTCACGAAGCCAGGTGGACCACAATGTAAAAAATTTGGAAAATCCAGCCAAAAATAAGATGTTGGAATTTTCTCTATTTAAAAAAATTACTATGCTTACCGTACTAATTCTTAAGCTGAAAGAAGTAACAAAATACAGTCTATTAACCCAATCATAGGTTGTTAGTCAGGCTTAGACAAAAGAGTTGTATGATTAATCTGTACCCTAGTGTATCTGCTAAAAATGTATTAAGCATTTGGCTACCGTAATCTGCCGGTTTACTTGATGTGCGCTTTAAAAGTAATACGTTGCCCAGGAGCGACCGTCTATACCGTTCAAAAGTTTAACAAGTCATAATCATTCTTGTATACTCAGACCAGAGCTGGACCGATATGACATTTCAGGAGTGCAAGAAAAAATTCTTTAAAATTGAAATCACTATTAAAAGATAGAACAAATGTATACTTTCAAACTAAAGATTTGCTGAAGTAAAACCCAAGTGAAACTAACTTAACTGTTGAATGTATTTTTAAAAAATTTTGATAACGTATCATTTACAGTATAACTTTCAAAAATCTCATCTGAAACAGAAATTATTTATGAACAAGTTAGTTTATTAATTTAAAATGTTGTTTTTAGTAATTGAGCGGAACCAATTTGTTACAATTTTGTTGTTTTCTATTGTGAGATTTATATCAAGAAAGTTAATACTTTCATCTTTTGCCAATTCTATGGTAAATTTTAATTTGTGATCTGCTTTCTTAAATCTTTATAAAATATCATTGATTTTGTCTTTTGGAATACATAAAAGAGTGTTACCAATGTACCTGAAATAAAATATAATCGGATATTTAACTGATTTTAAGATTTTCTGTTCAATATTTTCTATAAGTAAGTTAGCTAGAGCTGCTTATATGGGTGATCCCATTGGTAGGCCGTAAATTTGTTGATAGTATTGATCATTGAATTGGCAATAAGATGATTCTAGACACATTTTTAAAGCTTTATCAAAATCCTTTTTATTAAGAAAAGTGTGTAGTTCAAGATCATCTTTCCCAGATTCGCCGTCGAATAATCTGTCAAAAGTTTTATCAAAATGTTTGAAAGAAATCGTTGGACATACTAATAACCACATAAAAGATAGTTGGGATTTTAAAAATAAAATAGACAAAAATTTTATTCCAAATGATTGTAACGTCGTCTCTCCCGATATTGTTTCTATGTATATTAACATATCTTGGAATTTAATCAGAAATACCGTTATGAAGAGATGAAAAGATCTTGAACCAAACACTTTTCTTACAAAAAAGGATTTTGTTAAAGCTTTAAAAATGTGTCTAGAATCATCTGATTGCCAATTTAATGATAAATACTATCAACAAATTTACGGCCTACCAATGGGATCACCCATATCAGCAGCTCTAGCTAACTTAGTTATAGAAAATATTGAACAGAAAATCTTAGTATCAGTTAAATATCCGGTTATATTTTATTTCAGGTACATTGATGACACTCTTTTATGTATTCCAAAAGACAAAATTAATGACATTTTATAAAGATTTAATCAAGCAGATCACAAATTAAAATTTACCATAAAATTAGCAAAAGATGAAAGTATTAACTTTCTTGATTTGAATACCACAATGGAAAACAACAAAATTGTAATAAATTGGTTCCGCAAATCAATTTGGTCAGGACGTTTTTTGAACTACGATTCATGTCATCCTATTTTTCATAAAATCGGAGTAACATACGGATTAGTAGACAAAGCTATCAAATTGGCTGATATAAGATACCATAAGGAAAACATGCAAACAAAGTTGCAGGTTCCGACGGTGTGCCCTCCCTTTTTCTGAAATCATGTTGCTCTTCACTGATAGAGCCACTATATTTAATCTTTAATAAATCAATCACAGAAGGACAATTTCCGCAAGAATGATGAACGAATTATTCGAACAAATTTCTATTATGGACATTTCATGATTCCAGTCCTTATTTCAAAAACGATTCATTCTGTAATCAAGAGCTTGAGAGCTTCAGGTTGAAAACACTATCTATATATCTCCAGCTTTCTCTTATAGATGACAAGTATGCATCAGATGAGATGATTAATTTATGCACTAGATCAGTATTAGTGGCTAGCTGACTGCACTTACGAGTGTGCTCTTGAGCTTCTCTTTTTCTTAAAAAGAATATTTCCAATTTTCTTGAATGTAGGTATATTGCACAGTAATAATTTGTCAGTAACTACTTTAGTTTACTGATCGTCGACTGGATAATTTTCTCGAATGTGATTCCAAAGTATACGAGATAAATCAGTGTCATTCATTTGGAGATTTTGACTTGCAACATCATACAAGCTCTCCATTGGTACCTCCAGAGAATTCATCTTGGAGGGCAGGTTGAAAGAAATTTTTTTTTAAATAATGAATAAAACAACGTGATTCTTGTTCAATGAAAGTAAACAGCTGGATGTTCAGACATTTTGTATTTTATACTCGAGTAGAGAACAATAGAGAATCTCGTACAAACATGCATTCAGTTCTGTTAACTATAAATAATGTTCTGATGATATTGAATATTCATATTCTTATATTTCACTTTATATAGGAAGTAGACACTTATATTACAAAGTTATTTGTCACTCACGAATTCTTGTTTTATCTCCTGATATTCAGAGATATCAACTTTTTTTTGTTCCTTTTATTCTCTTTTTCCTAGGTTTTAAGTATCACGAAATTTCTTCGTTGTTTTATTCATTATTTAAAAAAAAATATTTTAACCTACCCTCCAAGATGAATTCTCTGGAGGTACCAATGGAGAGCTTGTATGATGTTGCAAGTCAAAATCCCAAAATGAATGACACTGATTTATCTCGTATACTTTAGAATCACATTTGAGAAAATTATCCAGTCGACGATAAGCAAATGAAAGTAGTTACTGACAACTTATTACTGTGCTTTATCCCTACATTCCAGAAAAATGGGAAATATTCTTTTTAAGAAAAAGAGAAGCTCAAGAGCACACTCGTAAGTGCAGTCGGCTAGCCACTAATACTGATCTAGTGCATAAATTACTCATCTTATCTGATGCATACTTCTCATCTATAAGAGAAAGCTGGAGACATATAGATAGTGATTTTCAACCTGAAGCTCTCGAGCTCTTGATTGCAGAATGAATCGTTTTTGAAATAAGGACTGGAATCATGAAATGTCCATAATTGAAATTTATGTAAAAATACAAATTTTCAAGTATCATGAGCATTAATGATGGTTATTTTATTGTTTCAATCGATAGAAATAGTATTGAGAACATGAAAACAATCAAATATATTGAAAACCCACACACGAGATGAAAAAGAAATAAAATAAGCAAAGTTTTGATGGGAATGTGCCGACTACTTAAGCAGATTTTTTCACTGTTAATGTTATTTTTTACGAATAAAACAAAAACTACACATCCTATTAAAAAGTGACCAATAAGAAATTTGTAGGTCTTTTTTTTACGCACAAACTTTATTCAATCATCATTCGTTGTACCTTGCATAGTTTGGCCGTAAAATTGGATTTTTAATTATTTTTTATGCAATAAAGATGTGAATTTTCGATTTTTCAAGAAAATTCAAAAAGTTGTTATGATAATTTTGTAGGAAGTGCATAAAGAAACATTTTTCTTTGAGTGACTTTTTTTCGTATCGTGCGTTGTTTGGCGAAAAATGTTAATTTTTGTTTCTTTTTTTGGATCTTGAAAATGCTGTGGCTCTGAAAATTTTCGTTTAATCGAAAAATGTCATTCGAATAAATTGTGTGCATTTTTTATTACTATGGACGGCCGCATATAATTTTCAAATTTTGAAAAAAAATGGTCTCAACAATTTTCAAAATGCGCACACCTTTCGAATTTTCATCCAAAATGGCTGAATAACGAACTTGACCTTCATTTCAAGACACTTAAAGAACATACCAAAGCCCAATCAAATCTGTAAATTCGTTCGAAACTTATCGTGCTAACAGACTAAAAATCTACACACATACATACGCACATGCACACAGCCAGACAGACATTTCGCGAAGACCTGTTTTTTGGGTTCCGAAGGTCTTAAAACGTGGTCATTTGACAAAAACCGGTCAAAATTCTTACATCAAGTAACATTCTTACAGCAGAGGAACAACAACAAAAATTTTAAACCATAAAAAAACTATAAAAGTATGAAGCGCAAAAGAAAATAGTTAACAAATATTTCTAAAAATGCTTACAACGAGTAAAGAATTTTTTTTAATATTCTTTTATACTCATCCCGAAAGTTAAAAAGACCAAAAAAACTTGAAAAAGTTAAGAAGTGAAATATGCTATCAAACCTTGATCCTCCGTAAAAAATTCAAATTGGCCAGAAATTTTCGTTTTGTATTCACATAATATTTAAAAAATTTCCCATTTTAATTTGCATTTTTTTAAAAGATGAAACTGTTGGAATAATTTCATCTTTAAATATTTTTTTATTTTTATAACTTCAATTTGTAGACTGCTTGTCATTCCAATACGCATACATTCTCTCATAAGGTAATTTCTGACATACTTTTGTAATCACTATTTGATTGTCGGCTTTTTCCTCCACTCATCGAGTGGAGGTTTTTTATGCTCTAAGATAAACTCTTTCCTTTGCAACAAAAAATTGGGCTGTGGTTATTTGAACCCCAATACGCTCCACTAGCAATTAGGTGCCTGATCAAATCTCAAACAATCACTAAAAAAATTATGTTGAAATGCATAACAATTACAAATATTTAAATGAACAAAAATAACAATATTTCACAATAATTTACATACTTGTGTCGAAGAAGGCAGTTATAAGCAACTTTCTTCAATATTTTGTTGTAAAATAAACATTACGCTAAATTTTGATTATTTTGATTTTCTTTCACTTGCAGACGTTTCAAATGAAGCTTATTCCATGCAATATATGGAAGCCCGAAGTGTTTTTTGCCTCTGGTTTGCTTTAGTTTACATTTGAAATAAAACTCTTACGAATGCCGTTACCGAAATTTAAAAAAGTGAAGTTATGCACAGTTCTACAGGTCCACCATTCAGGCCGGTAATTTATTATGTATACTACGTGTTTTCTACGTAAAATATTTCACTTAGGTATTTTACGACAAAAACCTCCAGTTACGCGTTGCACATCCCTGGCTACCCTGCTGGAAATAAACGAATTCAAACGGATGGGAATTAGCGGATTCAAACAGAAAGAATTTTTTTACTTGTTTGAATGATCACTTTGCATCCTTTTCAATTATGTTCTATCCTTTGTGAGATTTTGAAATCTTTATCCGTTTGAATAATTTTCAATACTTGAAGTGGAATTTAATCCTCCCCTATCCGTTTCAGTTCGAACTTTTTTATCCTTATCTATCGGTGAGATGGTATCCTATTCATCCCTTTTAATCATTCTCCAGCGAAAAATATTCTATCTTTGTGTATCCTTTTTAATCCATCTTCGACTAAAAACAATCTATCCATATCTATCCGTTTAAATCTGTCTTCAAGTAAAGTTATGCTATCCATATTGATCCGTTTTAATAATGATAATAATAATAATAATCAACAACTTTTGGTGGAAGAAGTTCACTTCGACGCACCAACATCTAGCTCGTATATTTACTACTTTTTTAAATGGAGAACAACCCATCCCGCAGTGGCTTGTGGAAGGACGCACGGTATTGATCCCTGAGACTGAAGATTTGTCAAGTCCACAGAACTACAGGCCCATAGCTTGCTCAAACACCAGCTACAAGCTATTCACTGGCATCCTCAGCCGATGTCATTTTTTTTAGATGACAGTTACTCCCAGTGGGACCCTGCGGTGGTTGTTAACCTTTAGTTTTTATATAGGGAAAAACAGCTAAGTCATATATATGAAAATTCTTAGTTGAAGAACAACTTTGAATTCACGTTTTCAGTGCCACCTTTTCATCAAATATCTTTTTGTTACTTGTTCGTAGAACTTCAGAGCCCATGGTCTCGGCCAGTTCGTTCTGCTTGTTGGTTGCGCAGCTTAGCCGTTATTTACGAACTCACTAGTTCCATTGTTTTATTGCCAATCAGGCCACTTTGAAGCCTAGCCGTCGTTAACAAACGATCCAACGGTAAAGTTCCGTAATTACTCTACTGCTCTCTCTGAATTTTCTAAAGACTCCAAGGGAGGTATTAACGTGTGTAAACTTTCTAAAACCTCAAATTTTCAGCGTATGCTTTCTAGAGTGAATTTAGTTTGAGTTGTGCAAACAAAAAATATGACTCGGTTATTGAGTCTATTCAACAGTTTTAATGGGCGTATTGGTAATCGAAGAATCCACGAATTTAAATATGTTGCATTACGTCAGGGAGTGAAACATTAAAGCACAGATAAAAAAGTTGGCAATTATAACTTAACTGTTTCTTGAATCGTTCCAGAAATTATCAGTACGCAGCTCGAAAGTAACAGGCAAGCAAGAACTGTTAGCAGAAGTGTAATCAGAGATGGCTAGTAATTTACAAGCACCAAGACTTAGCTGGTCATAGACCAAGCCAGATCTGGTCCAGATCTGACGCTTGACTGCAATAAAATTTGTCTACACTGGAATTGTGCTCACAGTAAAAGAAAATTATCTTTTTTTTTGTTGCAGAGCATGTTGCTCCAACGATCATTTGACTCTCGAGATCATAATGATCTGTCTATTCGGATCATTTTGATCTGCTTTTAGGGTCATTTTTCAGACTAAACAAAATGGCTGCCAATTTTCGGCGTGGATGTTATAACGACATAACCAAAAAATTTCATCTAACGACATGCAAGTGATAACTACAGTTAAAGGGTGATATAATTTAATACCAGATTTCGTTGGTTTTTTAACTTTTCAAGTACACTGCACGATAAGAAACCATAAAAAGATAGTATATGAGTTAAAGTACTCCAAGAACGTGTGTGGATGGGTATATAGGTGAAGGGTGGATAGGTATATAGGTTTAAGGTACAGACATTTTAGATTGATCTAGAATTCTCGTGTTACTTATTTAAATAACCCGTTCATTCCGCAACACTGCTCCGACCCAGGCTGCTGATCAACGTTACAAAAAATCAAACTTTAGTATTTTAAATTTTGTTTGTTTCCCAATTTCTGGGAGACACGACTTTCCTCTATATGATACAACATAATCTATTATGATGCAATACCATACAATGTGGTACAATATCATATACTATGGTGGAATATGATAGAGTATCATGCAATACCATGCAATAGGATACAATATGAGGCAATACGACATAATATGATACAGTATCACACTATCTGATACAATATGATGCAATATCATGTGACATGATACAGAGTAATACTATATGATGCAATACCATACAATGTGATACAATATCATATAATATGATGGGATATGATACAGCATCATACAATATGATGGGATATGATACAGCATTACATAATATGATGCAATAAGATACAATATGATATATTATGGCACAATATGATGCATCTTGATATAATATGATACACTTTCACAATATATGATACAATATGATGCAACCTAATACAATATGATGCAATAGGATATAATGCGATACAATATCATACAATATGATACAGTATACGATGTACAGCATGATGTACCAAGTTACACTATGATACGCTATGATGATGCACTATGATGATGCACTATGGTACTATATGGTACACTATGATATACTATGATATACTATGCTACATTATGATACGTTATGGTATGCCATGATACTCTGTGATAAAATATAATACAGTATTATATAATATAAGACGACGCTGAATTTAGCTATACATATAGATTTGAAAACTGGGGACATTTTTTTCAACAAAACTAATTGTCCTATCAAAAAACTGAAGACATATCTGGATTCGTCTCAGCCATATCTCCGGGAGTTTTTCGAACTATGCAAAACAAATTATTTTCAAACAATTTAATTGTTATGAACAATTCGGAATTCAATATAAACAAACATGTGATATAATTGATTTTAATATCTGTGTTCTGTTTTTAAAATGATGAATTTTGTTGTTCTAAATATGAAACCTTCTCACTTGTGAGATATAAATGGTGTCGGAACAATCGGTCTCTCTCTCTCTCCCTCCCCCCTCTCAATCTCTCTATCTCTATCTATCTATCTATCTGCACTTTCTTACGATGAGATCTCCCCACCACTTCAATGAACTTAATACAAGCATGAAGAACATAGGCCTTAAAATTAACGTAAATAAAACAAATGTAATGGTGTTTGAGGGGAAAAGTGAAAAAACAATGTGCAACATTGTCCTGAATGGTGAGAGATTGGAGCAAGTTGACAAATACATATATCTGGGTAGCCTATTCAGCGTTACAGAACAGTGTGACCTTTATGTTCTGTAATTGTTCTGGCACACGATTGTAACAATGTTATGTATAAATGCTCCCTTTTTGTTATGTAACATTTACAGAACGTATCCGCTGGGATGGCATTAAAATTATTAAAAGAAGCAAAATAAATATTTAAACTGTTGCAATTATAATAATACGTTAAAATTTGCGTTGAATGGTCATGCGGTAATTCTAACAAGTTGCTTTTTCAGCATTAAAAAATAAAAAAACAAAGTGGTTGTCATGGAAGCCGGACGCCTGCATATTGTCAACCAGCCTGAAGCCGCCGTTAGCTGACTCGAAAGACAAAAACAAATGCAAGGAAATCAGAAATATGCCCCTCCAAATCAATGATTTGTTCAAAATGTTTGCGCAACAAAAGATATATCTTTCTCTTTTCAGAGTCTGCAATAAAAAATGGTAAAGAAAGATGCTTCTTCAAAACATGGAAATTGTTCAATTTTAAAAAGTATTAACTTGCAAATTTCTCAATTTTCAAGATTTACACTAAAAATATATGCAATTCGGAACCTTTTTTTTTTAGCAATTCCATTTTTAAGAAAAATAATTGAAAGTTTTGTAATCTTAAACATCCTTCGTTTTTGTATCTTTGTTTCTTGAATCTTTATCGGTTTAAAATGAAACTGCTTGGTTAAAAATGAATCTTCTGTTGCTCTAACTATAACATCCCAGTAAAAAGAAACTGATTGAGGCGAATTGAGATGAATTCTCTAGAGCCTCCGTGACTCTCGCTTTACGACAATCTCGAATTGGAGCAGGCCATGAAAGTAGATGAGTAAGGCGGGTTCTGGATCAAAAAGTAAGACGGAGTCAGGATATGAATTACAAGACGGACTCTGGATACTGATTTGAACCACTTTTGAATCCAGAGTCCGTCTTGTAGTAGTCTTATAGTAGTCTTATATAGTAGTCTTATAGTAGTCTTATATAGTAGTCTTATAGTAGTCTTATAGTCTTGTAGAGTCTTATAGTAGATACTAAGCCATTTGTTTATCAAAGCAGATGCGCAAGTGAGATGTACCTAATGAGCTATATATACTCTGGATCTCACTTTTTGCGCCTCTTTCACAAGACAGAGTGTGGATATGCATGTATTTTGTCCATACTAAAAGCTCCTACAACATTCCTTGATGACGTCACAGAGTAATATTACACAATTGTGCCGGCAAAATGCATGTAAAAACAGGTTCAAGGTTATTCTTATCTCAAGAATTTTTCGCGTAAATACTTTCAAGGTTATATTTTACGAATTCAAAATATTGTTTCGAAGGACCGTTGAACCTTTTCAGGTACACAGTTCGGAGTTATTAGACCGAGGGGTGCAGCGCGCTCCATCTGCCCGAGCGCTCGTGTACCTGCTCGACACCCCACCTACCGCATTTAGTACTGTATCTTTGAAAATGCTGAGAATCAGCCTATATAACTTTAGATACATATTCTTAGATATATTAGGAATAGATTTAATAAGTAAAAAAAAATCGATTTTTTTAGCCTTCTAAAGTAGGATCCCCCCTTAAGTATTTGTAAATACTTGTAAATATTAATAGTGCATATAAAGTTCTTTTAGCGTATTCTGGCGGTTATAGCGGAGCTTATGATTATATTTTCAGCCAAAGATGCACTATTAAATGCCATCATAGTGCCCTCATGTTGTCATATGCCCAAGTTTATTCTGTTGTTCTAACAGTAAAAAGGCAACAACTATCCTTCGGATGAGTCCCCCATTTGTCGGGCAGCGGCAATTGCAGTCTGTTACATCCAGATTAGAGTCCCTCTGGGGAGAGCCTGGACAACGTGGGTCAAGCTGTGATTGGTGCTCTGAGCTCTAAAGTCTAGAGGCCGCGTAAACGGCAATCACGTATTGGTTGGAATTTAAATTCCTGTCTGAAAATGCTGCAATGACGTCACTGTTACATCCGAACCGATGAAAAATTCTTTTTATAGCCCGTTGCCCCGAATCTGCCTAGAGGAACTCTAGTCCAGATGAACCCTAAGTTAAGCAAAAGTAACTTATATACAGACGCTGTAGTTGCTGCTGCTCGACTGGGGGAATAATTCCAAATATATTTTCTGCTTTTTTACTTGGAAAGAAAGTATTTTGAAATTAGTAGTAATAATATTTGGATCTTGATGGCGAAATTGGGTTCAGGGTCACAAAAAAATTGAAATCAATATCATTGAGTCAGAATTAACAATTTTTCGAAAGGACGCTTAGCTTTTGTTTTAATCGTAAAAAATTACATTACAAATAAAAAAATTAATGTTTTGTAAGACGAGACAAGAAAGAAAAAAAAATAATAGGTCAACTTGTTCACTCAAAAAGGATGTACAAATTTGTTATATATAATTCTTAGAAAGGGCAAGTAGTTTTTTTTCAATCGTAAAAAATAAGAATGAAAATACAAAAAATTAAATTTTTGGAAAAACGACACAAGAGACAAAGAAAATGAAAACACAAAAGTTGTTTGACCAAACAATATCTACAAATTTTTTATAAACTCTTATTATAAAAATGCATCAAAAATTAGAAATTTACTGAATTTGAAATTGTTATTCTTTTTGAATTCAAGGGAATTCTCGATTGATTTTAATGGTTTGAAAGAAGTTTCAAAGTTTTTTTTTCCTCTTATAGAAATCATGGTATTTTTAGGACTTTTTGACAGGTTCCAGGGATTAATCTAATGATTTTCACTGAATTTTATAATAATGTTCGAATACTTTTCCTAATTAATTTATAGTGATTTAAATTTGAAATTGATATTCTTTTTAAATTCAAGGGAATTCTCGATTGATTTTAATGGTTTGAGAGAAGTTTCAATTTTTTTTTCCTCTTTTAAAAATCATGGCATTTTTAGGACTTTTTGACAGGTTACAGAGATTAATCTAATGATTTTCACTGAATTTTATAATAATGTTCGAATACTTTTTATAATTAATTTATAGAGATTTGTATTTAAATTGTTATTCTTTTTGAATTCGAGGGAATTCTCGATTGATTTTATTGGTCTGAGAGAAGTTACAAAGTTCTTTTTTCCTCTTATAGAAATGATGGTATTTTTAGGACTTTTTGAAAGGTTCCAAGTATTTATTAAATGGTTTTCACTGTATTTTATAATAATTTTCTTATATTTTTCTAATTAATTTATAGTGATTTGAATTTGAAATTGGTATTCTTTTTGAATTTGAACGAATTCTCGATTGATTTTAATGGTTTTGAAGAAGTTTCAAAGCTTTTTTTTCCTCCTATGAAAATCATGGTATTTTTAGGACTTTTTGACAGGTTCCAAGGATTATTTCAATGGTTTTCACTGAATTTTATAATGCCCTTCGAATACTTTTTCTAATTAATTTATAGTGATTTTAATTTGAAATTGTTATTCTTTTTGAATTCGAGGTAATTCTCGATTGATTTTAATGGTTTGAATGGAATTTCAAAGTTTTTTTTTTCTCTTATAAAAATCATGGTATTTTTTTGGACTTCTTGACAGGTTCCAGGGATTAATTAAATGATTTTCACTGAATTTTATAATAATTTTCGAATATTCTTCTAATTAATTTATAGTGATTTGATTTTGAAATTGTTATTCTTTTTTAATTCAAGGGAATTTTCGATTGATTTTAATGGTTTGAAAGAAGTTTCAAAGTTTTTTTTCCCCCTATATAACAATCATGGTATTTTTAGGACTTTTGGACAGGTTCCAGGGATTAATTCAATGGGTTTCACTGAATATTATAATGATCTTCGAATACTTTTTCTAATTAATTTATAGTGATTTGAATTTGAAATTGTTATTCTTTTTGAATTCGAGGGAATTCTCGATTGATTTATTTATCTTGCGGTTTGACGGCATTTAATTTAAAATTGTTTTATTTGAAATGTGTGAGAAGCTTCCATTTTATACGCGTAAATTATTGAGCGTTTGAATAAAAAAATTGTTGACCGTTCATTTTAAAAGTTTAAAATTCAATAGGGTTCCTTTTTCAGTGATTTAATTTGATGCTCAGCTTCTATAACTTCAAATCAAAACATTTTTTTCTTCAAGAGTTCGAATCTTTCAATTTCAATGACCGTCAAAAATTCTTGTGAACAGGGAAAACACCGACAAATTACAACGAATTTTTTTCCTGGAATAAAATTGCCATCCACGAGACACCAGTAAGCGCACAATGCCTTTTGCAAGGCGCACACTCGCTGCGCACATAAACTGTAGAGGGCCGTGCTATAGTGTGATGCTCACCGCTATCCCATAGCGACGAAGCAAGGGTCACACACTGAATACACTGACTACACTGACTGCTCTCTTGAATGCCCGTTTGACAGCTCGTGATTACTCACAATCTCTCGTTGACCCTTACTGACTCACTCACGATTTCGGAATAGTTTGAGAGATTTCTGCTGATTTAACTCGATTTACACTCATTTCAAAATATCGGATTTTTTCCAAAAGATCCACTCAGATTCCGCTGATTTCAGATGATTTTACAAAGTTTTATGCTTGTTGCATGTGATTTCATACCGACTTCAAACTTTAAAACCCCTTGATTCGAGACTGAATGACCCCTCGCAAATTTTACAACCAATAGTTTCTCCATGTATACTGCAGCAATATTGCCAATGTTATCATGTAACATTGCAGTAACATTGCCACAATATTGCTTATTGTTGGAGTACTGTTTTATGGATCATTTGCAGGTGTTACATTCGCAATTATGATGAAGGTGTGATAAAAATAAATTTTTTCATTTTCATCTTTTAAAAACGTTAAAAAGTAAGTAAAGGAGATAAAATTATTTTTATCTACTGTTACTACTGAGTTTACTTCTATTGAAACTTCCTCACACATATCAGACTAAAAACAACATAAAAGTATAAATAAATAAAAAGACATAGTTTTTGCGAGTGGAAATGAATGTTACAAATAAAGAATAATTAATACTAAATTATTACGAAATTATACATGCTTATTTTGCTACTATGCTAACTCCATTTCTAGCAGTTCATTATTATCTAAATCCAAAATGAAATCTTTGGTACAAGGCCCTTTTTTAGATGAAATAAAAGAATTACGATATTTTTTCTGTGAAGTACGTGAATCAACTTGTGGTGCTTTATCATCTACCAGCGCGAGCATAAGGTCACTCATGTATTTTATATGGATGACCTGAAGATCTATGCCTCTGGTAAAGGCAAACTTTAAACTGCCATAAATATCGTCAAGAAGTACACAGGAGAGATTGGGATGAACTTTGGATCGGATAAATGTGCCAAAATTCATCTGCAGAAAGGAAATATTGTTGGCGTTCCCAAGGTCCCTGAGCTTGTGGATATGTGTTATTAGACATCTTAGCACTGGAGAGACCTATACATACCTGGGCGTACATCAAAGCCGCATTTAGGACGTAACATCAGTAAAGAAGTCTGTGATTTCGTTGTGTCCTGTGTTGCTCCTAGCGGGACCTTACGGTGGTTTGATTACCTTTAGTTTTTAATTATATGTATATATACTGAGTATTTTTTTTAACTTGAGACATCGAAATATCTCAGAAAATACACATCCTATGAAAAAAATGTCCGTGACAAATTTTTTTTATTTTGGAGTATTTTGGATTCTGTGTATTCAAAACCCAGAAATTTCAAGTTTTTAAATTCAACTCATTTATATATTAGACATTTAAAAAATAATAACCCCCGGCTGCATGTAAATCACGATATCTTCAAGCCGTCTTATCTTATCACTATTTTTTCTTATTTCTATCTTAAAGACATCGTTAAGATATCCCGAAGAGCTCTTTACGATGGTAATGGCTAAACATTAAAGACTCTTTAAAGCTTCCTTATGGGTTATCTTCAAAGATGTCGTTCATCTTCAATAAGATGTCTTAAAGGGCTCTTCAAGATGTCTTCGTGTTTACTGGGCTTCCACCTTATCTCTGCTGATGAATACATTTGTATGGTCCACTAGTGCCGCCTAGGGGACGTAGCAATTACTATTTTTCTTTCGTATACACCTAGCTCAAAGATATTATATACATAGATGAGGCAAGTGGCGGTGGAGTGGAGATAGAATTATTAGAAGGGTAGGATAAATGTAGACGGCGTTGTCGGCGAAAATCCTAACCCACCCCCAGGGTAAAATTCCTGGTAAATTACGTGCCAAGATGGCGGACCTGCAGAACTGTGCATACCCTCACTTTTTTTCATTTTTGCTATCGGCATTCGTAAGAGTTTTTCTTCAATGACTATATTGTTCATTAAAAAATAATAATGTCAACCAAAGCGAAACAGAAGCAAAAAAAAGCACTCCGGGCTTCTATACGTTCCATGGAATGAACTTAATTTTAAACGTGTAAAAGTGAATAAAAATAATTAAAATTATCAAAATGTAGCGCAATGTTTACTTTACAACATTAACAAATACAGTTACGGAAAATTGAGGAAATTTTATTTTGATCTATATTAAAAATGAAAAATTGTTTATAAACTTAAAAAATTTTTACTATCAATATTACGTAGTGAAGTATTCAAAGTCACGAGGCCAACTAACTTCCCTTTATGAAACACAGACTCAACAGAGCATAGCCAGATTTTTGAAATAGTTCCATCCCACTTTTTAGAGAGAGAGAAACACATTTAACTAAGATCCTCCCCCCCCCCCTTAGCCCTCCACTTACCAGGACAAGTGGCTCGGTTTTCAAGGAAACCCATCGAAATAACCTAAACATCGTAAAACGCACATGCTACAAGATATTTTACAGATCTAAAGGAAAACCCAAACTATAAGAAATCGTTCAAAAATCACTATAAATTTTTCAGAAACGAACACAAAAACCAAGATATCAAGGAAAAAGTGAGAGGTTGGTTTTTGGTTGACTTTTTCTCTTTTTCTCCCTCTTTTTTTATTTGGTTATTTTTGTCTCTAATGAGCCGAAAAGTAAGATAGTTTGGAATTCTGTTTTTTTAATTGTGAATCTTTTTCATGCTCATTCTGCATAAAATTATTCATGATAAAATAGATTTCTTTTCGATCTTAATTTACAAAATTTTTAAATAGAGACAATAAGCTCATGACTTGTTCCAATCTACAAGGTTTGCTTATGAATCTGTAAAAAATCTTGTAGCATGTGCGTTTTACGATGTTTAGGTTATTCCGATGAGTTTTCTTGAAAACCGAGCCACTTGTCCTGGTAGGTGGAGGGCTAAGGGGGGGGGATCTTAGTTAAATGTATTTCTCTCTCTCTAAAAAGTGGGATGGAACTATTTCAAAAATCTGGCTATGCTCTGTAATCTTGATAGTAAAAATTTTTTAAGTTTATAAACAATTTTTCATTTTTGATATAGATCAAAATAAAATTTCCTCAGTTTTCCGTAACTGTGTTTGTTACTTTCAACAGTAGTGTCGTGATGTACCGTGTGCCGCTGATTGCATTATAAGACATGTATATATCCATACACGTGAAATTAATGGTTACCATTTTTGTTTTAATTTTAAATCATTATTTTAATGGATAGAATTTTAAATACTTTTTCATTTTTATTATACAGAATAACTTTTATCTCCTTTTTCACTCTTCTTTTTCACTAATGAATGCAAAATTAGATATAGTAATCTTTAAAATGGAAATTATACATATGTTTGTATATGTATGTGTATGTATTTTTCTGTGCATTTGTGTATGTATATGTCTCTCTTTTTAATTGCATCATTTGAAATGTCCTCATGTATCTTAAGAAAAATGTTTCCATTTTCTTTACACCCTGCAAAATTCAGTTTAACTAGAACATTTTTAAATCCTGAATTATGAAAAAAATGTCTCAAAGTCTTCCATATTCTTTTTCCACACATTTTTATATCATCAAAACTTGATATTATTATTTGAAAATAACACCAAAACGATTAAAAATTTTTCCAGAAATCATGAATAAAATTTAATCACCTCGAATTTTAAAGTTTACAAATTATTGTGTGAGAAGATGATTTGCAATCAAGAAAGATGAATTTTAAACAAGATTCTCAACGAAAAAGTTGAACTTTAAACAAAAAGAAATAATTTTCTACCCAAATAGACGACTTTTTAAAATAATATGTGAATTTTCTACCCAATAGTTGAATTTTCAACAAAGAAGCACAGCTTTTTACCCAAGAAGTATGACTTTAAAAAAATCGCATGAATTTTCCACGAAATAGTTGAATTTTTCAATTGGAAAAAAAAAAAAACAGGATGCACTTTCAACCAAGAATGGAATATTTAAATTTTCAGGTTAAAACTAAGATGAAAAAAATTTTTTTAAATAACAAAAAAAAAATTCTCAACAAAATGGTTAAATTTTCAACAAAAAGATGAATATTTGAGAAAATAGATTAATGTTTCATAAGAAAATACGAATTTTCAACTTATCCAATATACAAGATAACGTTTTAATCCATCAGGGAATCGTTACATTTTTGGATGAAAAAAAAATTTTAACAAAAAAAAATGAATTTTCTACCAAAACGATAAATTCCCGATCATGAATATTATTTTTCTACCAAAAAGATAAATTCCCGACCATGAAGATTATTTTTCTACCAAAAACAAAAACGAATTTTGAAGAAAATACACTAATTTTCAATAAAGCAATTTAATTTTAGAGCCAAAAGGACAAATTTTCAACAACAAAATTGTATTTTCAACTAAAAAATATGATTTTCAAACTACAAAGTTTATTTTTTGAACGAATATTTTAATTTTCAAAACCCAAAGTTGAACTTTCAACTGAAAAAGATAAATTTCTTACCAAATAGTTACATTTTTATCTGAAAAAGATAAATTTTCTACAAAAAATGAAAAAGTTCAATTATCAGTATAAAAGTTTTATTTTTAACCAAAGAGATGAACTTTTAACTAAAAAAATATAAAAAATGAACTTTACCCAAAAATATAGTTGGGTTTTCCGAAAATTAATTTTTAACCAATTAGTTGAATCTTCATGTCAAAAAGACGAATTTTTTAGGATTAAACCAATGAACATTTGTAATCAAACCATTGAATCACACTGATTGAACCAGTGTATCTCACTTCATAAACCCGCGTATGACACTGAATAAACCAGTCTACCTTACTGATGAAACCAGTGGATCACACTATTTGAACTAGTGAATCACACTGATTAAATCAGTGAACCACACTGATTGCACCAGTGAACCTCACTCATAAAGCCAGTCAATCACACTGTTTGAACTAATGAATCACACTTATTAAAACAGTGAACCTCACTGATTATTCCAGTGAACCTCACTTAATGAACCAGTGAACATCACTGATTAAACCAGTAAACCTCACTGATAAAACAGGTGAATTACACTGTTCAAACTAGTCAATCACACTAATCAAACCAGTGAACCTCACTGACTAAACCAGTGAACCTCACTGATTGAACCAGTGAACATCACTGATTAAACCAGTGAACATCACTGATGAAGCCAGTGAATGACACTGTTTGAACTAGTGATACACACTGATTAAACCAGTGCACCTCACTAATTAAACCATTTTATCACACTGATTGAACCAGTTAACATCACTGATTACACCAGTGAACATGACTGATCAAACATGTGAATCACACTGATTAAACTAGTGAATCTCACTTCTTGAACCAGAGTATCACACTGATTAAACAAGTCCACTTCACTGATTTAACAAGGGAAACTCACTGATAAAACCAGTGAATCACACTGTTCGAACCAGTGAATCACAATGTTTAAACTTGTGAATCACACTGAAAAAACCAGTGAACCTCACTGCTTAAACCAGAAAACCTCACTGATTAAACTAGTGAAACTCACTCATTAGACCAGTGAACCTCACAAATAAAACCAGTGAACATCACTGATGAAACCAGTGAACCTGACTAATAAAACCATTGAATCACATTCACTAAACCAGTGAACATCTCTGATTAAATCAGTGAACATTACTGATGAAACCAGTGAATCACACTGATTGAATCAGTGAACCTCACTAATGAAACCAGCGTATCACAATGATTGAACAGGTTAATCTCACTGAATGAACTAGTAAACCTTACTGATTGAACCAGTGAACCTCACTGATGAAGCAAGTGAATTGCACTATTTAAACTCATGAATGACACTGATTAAACCAGTGAACCTTACTGATAAAGCCAGTGAATCGCAATGTTCGAACCCATGAATCACACTAATTGAACCAGTGAACCTCACTGAATAAACCAGTGAATCTCTCTGATTAAACCAGTGAACAGGCTGATTAAAACAGGGAGCCATTATTATTTACTCTTCAATAACGGTTTGCATATAATGAAAATCATCTTTAATCGACGCAAGAGTACTCCGAGAACATAAATGATTTGATTATTGTATGTTTTAATCATTATAAACAAATTAAATTAAGAAATAGCCAAATATCGTAATTTTGGTTGAAAATCATTTGTTCTTAGCTAAAAATGCTTTAAATTATTGTAAGAGTGATTCTTAGTCAGGATATCTATAAATTATTAACAATTAGAATTGTTATAAACAATTTTTTTTAAATTTGGAATTTCTGGTTTTTTCAATTGCGTTTTACCTTTCATCATCTGAATTGATGCAGATATTCTTAAAAAAATATATTTTCAATTATATTTATAAAAATAC